>BLSH010086440.1:775945-793073 GCA_018402905.1 Glandirana rugosa
CACACATCTTAGACTCTATAACTTTCACACAGACCAAATAATATACACTTATTTGGGTTATTTTTACCAAAGATAGGTAGCAGTATAGGTTTTGGACAAAATTTATGGACAAAAATTACTTATTTGCAAAATTTTATCACAGAAACTAAAAAAAAGTGTTTTTTTTTTCAAAATTTTCGCACTTTTTTCAATTATGTCGCAAAAAATAAAGAACCCAGAGGTTCTTAAATACCACCAAAAGAAAGCTCTATTTGTGTGAAAAAAATTATACAAATTTTGTTTGGGTGCAGTGTAGCATGAGAGAGTAATTGAGATTCAAAGTGTGAGAGCGCTGAAAGCTGAAAATTGGTCTGGGCAGGAAGGGGGTATAAACGTCCGGTATTCAAGTGGTTAAAAAAAAAAAATTCTGATCACTTTTATTGCTATCACAAGGAATGTAAACATCCCTTGTGATAGTAATAGATGGTGACAGGTACAATTTTTGGAGGGCTGGGGGGGTCTAAAAGACCCCCCATCCCTCCTTTGCACTTAACAGTATTCAGACCGCCAAAAACGGTGATTCTGAATACCGTCATTTTTTTTAAAAATTGGCGCCGTTAGCCGCCAAGTAAACCGTAAGTGACATTGTGACGTCGCTTCCGGAATTTGCCGAAGGAGACCCGATCAGAGCCGATTCCAGCTTCTGTCAGGTCTCCTTCTAGCTGGTGGAGGTGCCAGATCGTCGCTCTGGTCTCCGGGTGGGACGGGAGGCTGGAGAAGAGTGGCGGAAGGCAGCGGGAGGGGGGATGTCCCCTCCCGCCCCCTGGGATAATGAACGAGCGGCTCCCGAGCCAGATCGGTCATTATCCCCAGATAGCCGACTGTCCACTAAAAACGATACCGGGATATAGCCTGCAGCTGCAGGCTATGTCCTGGTACAGCCACTCAAAACCAGCCGCCACCTATTTATGGCGATTTGCAGGAAGTGGCTAGACCCCTCCAACGTGAACAACTTAAGACCCATCTCATTGCTCCCATTCACCTCTAAGCTTCTAGAATGCTTAGTCTACAACCGTCTTAGCGCCTACCTCAGTGAAAATAACCTTCTTGACCCCCTACAGTCTGGCTTTCACTCGCAGCACTCCACGGAAACCGCCTTACTAAAACTCATTAACGATTTACTAACTGCCAAAACCAATGGCCACTACTCTATACTCATACTCCTTGACTTCTCTGCGGACTTTGATACTGTTGACCACCTGCTCCTTCTCAATAAACTCTGTTCCCTTGGCCTCCAAGACTCTGCTCTTTCCTGGTTCTCCTCCTACATATTACACTCCTTCAGTGTTACCTACAACTCTGTCCATTGTCTCCATTGCCCCTTTCTGTAGGGGTACCCCAAGGCTCTGTTCTTGGACCCCCTTCTCCTCTCTATCTACACCTCCTCCCTTGGTCACTTAATAACCGCCCACGGCTTCCAATACCACTTATATGCCGATGACACCCAAATCTATCTGTCTACTCCTCACATCACTCCTTCAGTCTCTCACATTATTAACTTGCTAACTGACATATCAGCATGGATGTCACACCACTTCCTTAAACTAAATCTCTCTAAAACCAAACTAGTAATATTCCCCCTGATCGTGCCCCCCCCATTACTTTTCCATCAAATAATATAAAAAGGCTTCACAAAAGTGCAGTGGGGGGGGGGGGGGTTGGGACTTTATATGAAAGATCTGGTGGTCAACAAATAACTTTGATGGATATTGATACATAGAAGTAAGAATATATATTTTATTCGTACAAGTTATCACAATGTTGACATACATTGGGTCACAATTGTGATCCGAGGAAGCAAACATCACAACTGATACAACAAAATGTCAAGGTATAAAGGATATAAATGGGTTCCCCATCCATCAATTTGATCTGTATAATAAATAAATGCCTATTACAAGCTGCATGGCCCATGACCTAAACTCGATGGGATGATTCCCTAGTAAAAATAGTTGCACATTGTTAGACCAATCGCACACAATAGGAATAAAAACACATCAATTGTTAGCTCTACGCGTTTCGTGGCAGGTGGGCCACTCGTCAAGAGCTGGCGTTTTAAAATGTGGCCTGTGCAAAGGCAATGGCCCGCCGGAAGTAGCGGGACACCCCGGCAGCACCCACCGGGACATCCAGCACGGCACTTCCAATAATCAATTGGCATCCATCACAGGTTCCCATGGCACATACCTACTACTTGGTTCCCCTATGTCCCTTTGCTCCACCCCACCTCCTTGGTTCCCCGTGTTGGCCAGGGTGCTGCCAGGGTGTCCCGCTACTTCCGGCGGCCCAACAGTGCTCCAAAAAGCGCTCAAAAGCCGATCCGCAGTGCTCAGTGCTGGCCCCCACATGTAGCCCCACTCACCAGAGGAATTGGACCCCTAGCTTTTCAGTCTGGCTCAGCGTTATCATGTACAGGTGGTCCCCGGATTACAAACAAGTTCTTTCACTTTCTCTGAGAAAATTGTGGAGTGGAAGTGTTTTATCAGTTTGTTTGGAAAAGCCATCTCCGCTGTGGATCACAATCCTGCCACCACCAGTACCCAGTCTGTTTGACCCCTAGACTGAAAAGCTAGGGGTCCAATTCCTTTCGTGAGTGGGGCTACATGTGGGGGCCGGCACTGAGCACTGCGGATCGGCTTTTGAGCACTTTTTGGAGCACTATCGTCCATTATACAGCACCAGTCACTTTACTGATCACCAATGTGCACTTAATATGCATTATGATGGACTATGATTGAACACTATTGGCTTTTATTTTGATAAGAAATGTTTACACAGATTTATACAGATTGTTTATATGATTATTATTTAAAGATCACTAAGATGTACGGTTAGAGGGGTGGCACAGCTGGATTTGTATTTAAAAAAAATTAACCAAATTCACATTGGCAAATCCACTGACTTAATGATAAAAATGAATGCCCCTCCACCAATAACCAGTCCACAGCACACCTCCACTGCCTCCATCAAGAGAGAAAAATGCCTCCCTGCCTGCCTGCCTGACTAGGAGAAGAAGAAGCAGCCCAATGAGCCAATCCGTTGCCGATACGCTAACAAGAGAAATGCTCAAGGAAGGACTGGTCAGTGGGGCATGTAAGGACTGTTAAACTGTAATCAGGGTATATAGCTCAGCCTCACAGATCAGGGTATACAGCTCAACATTACAGATCAGGGTATATAGCTCAGCTTTACAGATCAGGGTATATAGCTCAGCATTACAGATCAGGGTATATAGCTCAGCCTCATAGATCAGGGTATATAGCTCAGAATCACAGATCAGGGTATGTAGCTCAGCATTACAGATCATGATATATAGCTCATCATTACAGATCAGGGTATACAGCTCAGCATTGCAGATCAGGGTATACAGCTCAGCCTCACAGATCAGGGTATATTGCTCAGCATTACAGATCAGGGCATATAGCTCAGCCTCACAGATCAGGGTATATAGCTCAGTGTCATAGATCAGGATATACAGCTCAGCATTACAGATTACGGTATATAGCTCACCCTCACAGATCAGGGTATACAGCTCAGCATCACAGATCAGGGTATACAGCTCAGCATTACAGATCAGGGTATATAGTTCAGCATTAACGATCAGGGTATACAGCTCAGCCTCACAGATCAGGGTATACAGCTCAGCATTACATATCAGGTTATATAGCTCAGCCTCACAAATCAGGGTATACAGCTCAGCCTCACAGATCAGGGTATATAGCTCAGCATTACAGATCATGGTATAGAGCTCAGCATTACAGATCAGGGTATATAGCTCGGCCTCACAGATCAGGGTATATAACTCAGCCTCACAGATCAGGGAAATCTTGACCAGACTTTGCTGCTGCAGTGAAGTTCAAAGATCAGATAGCATTGGCCTGGCAGAGGTGGCTGTATATCAAGATTGTCTATATAGGACTGTAGTTCCAGGGACAGTTGTGTGTGACACATCTCACAGCAATTGCACTCATATTTAGCCAATCTTGTGATACCCCCCACTACACATCCCCCACCCACGGTAGGGATGATACAGTCTGCTCTGCCAAGTGACTCTCTGTTATCCGCTCATCTCTAATTGTTATTGTTATTATAATTATTAGAAGCTGGATAAAAGTGGTGAAAGCAATTATAACCTGTTTGTCAGCAGAAAAGAAAAATATGCTCTATAATGAAGAAATGATTCACTGTATAAGACAGTGATTGAACATGCAATGTCTTACACCAGCTGTTCATAGCTGACAGGTGATCCCTCTCTTATGTAGAAAACAAAAGATTAATGGGGTTATTAAAACTGGTCTTATAAATAGGTGAAAGGAGTCCTCTGTTGTGATGGAGATTTCTAAATTGCTATTGACTTATAATTTATGTGACCCACCTATGTAACTAATCCTTATTGTAATGACTTTCATATCAGTCATTTCATGAATCGCTAAATTGATTTCTTAGCACATGCTTGATCATGTTTGCCCAGATTTGGTACCAGGCCACTCAAATATTAATGATGATAATAAAGATAATAATAGTGATAATAATAAAAGACAATGGCTTACTTATATAGTATAATTATTATTAACTTAAAATGTTATAGAGAGTAGTTTGGTAAGTGGTATCAGTTCTTACTGTAAATCCAGAAACAATAACCAAGTGGTAAAACCTCAATTGTGAATGCCAACATCTCTAAATCTTTAAATATACCTTATTATGTTTAGATGGGACTTTTCAGGCATTCTGCTTATACACATACATGTAAATCTATAAATTTGTAATTTATTAGAAACATGTAAAAATATAGATACATATAAAAAGAAATATATAAGGCCATAATAATGAACAGAGCATGTTGGGTTCAATTCTCTTCACTCCCAACATGTTTCAAATAGACTACATTTCTTCACCAGGGAACAAGAATCTATAGTCTTCTATATGGGTATTGCTTAGGATAGTACAAAATTTTCCTGAAATGATGACCAACCCGCACTTCAAATAATGGCTAATGTGGACTTCGGGCTAGATGGTGCTCTGAGTAATCTCTTCCCTGTTGATTCTGTGAAACCACTCACGGGCTCTTTGGGATTGGGCCATTATTTGAAGTGTGAGTTGGTCATCATTTCAAGAAAGTCTTGTACTATCCCAAGCAATATCCATATAGAAGTTTACAGACTCTAGGTTCTCCTGAGGAAGAAATATAGTCTATTTGAAACACGTTGGAAGTGAAGAGAATTGTACCCAAAAATCTTTGATCATTATCATGGCCTACTATATATTGTTTTTATATTTATCTATGATATTTTAACATGTTTCTAATAAATTACATTTTATAGATGTATGTGTTAGTATAAGCAAAATGCCTGAAAAGTCCCATCTAAACATAATAATGCACATACTGTAAGGGCTCATTTACACTGGCTTTGACTTCAACACACTTTAAAGTGCCTACCGCTTCAACATGCTTTTTTGATGTGTTTTTGATGCTTTGGTGATACTTCGATGATGCTGTGATTATGCTTCAATGATGCTTTTTTGAAGCTTAATGAAGCTTGGCAAATGTCCTGTGTGTGAGTTGATTTCCTATTTGTTTTAAAGAGACCCAGTAGAACTCTAGCTCAGTAGTACAGTAGTACCCCCCAGTCAGCAGATCCCCAACTCCTTAATACCCCTGTTCAGCAGATCCCCAGCTCATTGCTACCCTCATTAAGCAGATCCCAAGCTTTTTAATACCCTTGTTCAGCAGATCACTTGCTCAGTAGTACCCCCAGCTCTGCTGATCCCCCACTTAGTAGTAACCCCCAGCTCTGCTGATCTTCTGATTTGTTGTTCCTCCTCTCTCTTTCTGGTCCCCACTCACTTCCCGCTATATTGCGTTCCCATGTTGCACACCATGTGTGCCATCTGCTCCACTCTGGTGGGCCGAACACTCCCCAGTTCAGTTCACACCAGGACACCGCGAACAGGCAATAAGTTTGTGCGAATCCATGAACCCTATTAAAATCATTGGGACACGAACATGAAAAATCAAAAGTGCTCATTTTAAAGGCTTATATGCAAGTTATTGCCATAAAAAGTTTATGGGGACCTAGGTTCTGCCCTAGGGGGCATGTATCAATGCAAAAAAAAGGTTTTAAAACAATCGTTTTTTCAGAAGCAGTGATTTTAACAGTGCTTAAAGTGAAAAAATAAAAATGAAATACTCCTTTAAATATCATGCCTGGGGGGTCCCCTTAGTCTGCCTGTAAAGTGGCGTATCTGTGTGATGTTTAGAACAGTGCTGCAGCAAAATGACATGTTTAAAGAAAAAAAGTCATTTAACCACTTCCTGCCCGGCCTATTGACAAATGATGGCCTGGCGGTGGTTTCATTATCCTGCCGGATAAGCCACTAGAGCGCACCCGTGGCAGCGTGCAGAGCGGCAATAGTGGACAGCTCGTGTCTGTCAGACACAAGCCATCACCGATCACAGTAAACAACCAGTGAAACCATGTAATTGGCTTTGTATAATCACAGCCAATCACGTTACCTGAGTAAAATGGAGGCGTGCCCCAGAGGCGCGCCCGAGCAATCGGGGTGGGGACGGGTGTCCCTCGGACACATCGCTTTTCCGATCGGGGTAAACAGCCAATGAAATTGGCTGTTTACTATGTGACCGGCTCTGTCCAATCACAGCAGGTCACAAATGTAAACATAAAATTGTCACTATGTGATCCACCAGGACCGCCACCGGTACCGCAAAACACAGGCCCACCACCAGTACTGGTACCGCTACACAGGTCTGCCACTTGTACCGCCATCGGTACCGCCACACAGGCCAGCTACCAGTACCGCCACCGGTACCACTAAACGCAGGTCCACCACCAGTACAGCCATCGATACCGCCACACAGGCCAGCCGCTAGTACCGCCACCGGTACCACCAAATGCAGGTCCGCCTCCAGTACCGCTACTGGTACCGCCACACAAGCCAGTCACCAGTACCACCACCCATCAGTACTGCCATCAGTACAGTCACCCAGGCTTACCATCATGTCTCAGAGAGTCTATACCCCTGAGGAAGCATATGAAATCCTTGCCATGTCGAATGATGAGAGCAGCGGGGAGCTCTCATAATACGATTCTAGTTCGAATATGAGCCAGTAGAGGGCAGTGGACCAGAGTCTGATTCAGCAGAGGAAACCGCCCCCCCCCCTCCTAGAAGAATAAGAAGATCAGGACGAAGATCTGAAGACCTGCCCACCACCAGCAGTGCCAGACACCAGGAAGAGGAACCCAGTACAAGTACTGGCCTACACGCCAAACCCAAAGAACCCTAATCCGGGCCCAGTCCTTCCTTCCCGATGCCCTGGCAAACCCCTTATGGTTGCCTGCCAACTCAGGGTCCGCAATAATCCCCGATTTCACCACAGAGCCAGGTGTGCAGGTTGACACTACCAATTTTGCCCCATTGGATTATTTTTATTTGTTTTTCTCCCCCAATTTGCTGCAGCGTATGGTGGACCAAATCAATCTCTTTCCAGAGCAATTTATTGCTGCCAACCCCACTTCATCTTACGCCCGTATGTTCCATTGGCAACGTCTGACACTGGACACATTTAAATTATTTTTGGGCCTTACGTTTAATATGGAGCTTACAAAGAAATTAACTCCATGCGTACTGGTGCACCCACCCCATCCACCACAGGCCAATATACTCCGCTGTCATGTCCAGGACACGATAAGACATGATTATGTGTTTCCTGCATTTTAATGATAATTCACAGTGCCCTCCCTGACATCACCCCAACCACGACAAATTGTACAAGATACTCCCCCCAATTAATTCCCTTTCCCAGAGATTTGCGGAAGTGTTCATCCCAGATAAAAACATATGTGTGGACGAATCCCTCATACATTTCACTGGCTGGCTGCAGTTCAAACAGTACATACCAAGCAACACAGCCAGGTATGGCTTCAAACTGAACAAACTGTGTGATCGAGCCACTGGATACGTATACACCTTCCGTATCTATGAAGATAAAGACTCCCAGCTCCAGCCCCGTGATTGCCCCACATATATTGGAACCAGTGGGAAAATTGTCTGTGAGCTGGCTTACCCACTGTTTGGAAAAGGATACCACTTATAAGTTGACAACTATTATACGAGCTTGCCCCTATTTCGCCACCTTTATCGAGAAACAACTCTGGCCTGTGGCACCTTCAAGAAAAAACGGAAGGGCTTCCCACAACATCTCCTCACCGAAAAACTTCAAAATGGGGACTCTGCCTTCATGAGGAATGAAGAGGTATTGGCCATGAAGTGGAGGGACAAGAAAGATGTCCACATCCTCTCTACTATCCACAACGACACCTTGGTGGAGATTCAGAGAAGACGTGACCCCGTTGTAAAGCCCGAATGTGTCCACGACTACAACCTATTCATGGAGGGGGGTGGATTTAAAGGACCAGATGTTACAGCCCTATTTGTCGACCTGGAAGTCCCGTTATTGGTACAAGAAAGCTGCATTTCACCTTTTCCATATGGCCATGTACAATTCGTTTGTCTGTTACCAAAGATCATCTGAAAACCAATCCCTCACCTACCTCAAATACATTGAAGAAATTGTCACTGCCCTCATTTATCAGCAAGGACCCACCCCAGGAAGTATTCATTCTGATAGTGTGAGCCGACTCCACAAGCAACTTTTTCCCTACACCACCCCAACCACAGAATCCAGAAGAAGACGACAAAAGAGATATCGTGTATGCTCCAGAGGAGGAGTCAGAAGAGATACCACCTATTATTGCCCCCAATGTCCCTCCCAACCTGGCCTGTGCATCGGAGATTGTTTCAAAAATTATCAACATCAGCTATTAGTTCCCCTTATTTTTAAAAGACTGCAATTTCCCTATTTCAAATGCATGTGTGGATCATTTGCCTGCTACCACGTTAACTGACGCTGGCCTGTTTACCAACAATGTCTTTGCCTGCCGTTTTAAACCACGTTTCTGACTTCCACGTACACTGACGCTGGTCTGTTTACCGACAATGTCTTTGCCTGCCATTTTAAACCATGTTTCTGACTTCCACGTGCACCGACCTCAGCCTGTTAATCGGCCACGTTTTTACCTGCCACTTGGACTGATGTTTTGCCCTTCTACTTTAGTACACAGGGGTCTCACATATGTGAGGGGCACTAGAAAAGCGTTCTGAGTATAGAAAAACAGGTTTTGGTTTTCTGTGTTCCCAGAACAGGGTCTGGTTTCCCGGAGGCTTCAAAGATATTTGGGTGGGCGAAGCTTCTACCCCTGTTCCCCTGGCCCTAAGGTTGATGGTCCTTCCTGCTGTTTGGACCAATACTTTGGCTGTGCTGACCATATCACTGCCTGTAATGACCCATGACTTTATGGACCATGTTTCTTCCTGCTGCTTGGACCAATACTTTGGCTGTGCTGACAGTATCTCTGCCTGTACTAACTATGGACAGTATTCCTGCCTGCTGCCTGGATGATTGCTTTTGCTGTCACTGACCACATCCCTGCCTGCTGCCTGGACCGATACTGTCACATGCCTGGCGGACGAGTCTGACTTATGCAGGGGTTCACCTCTCTTGCGGCCCTGGTTCGAGAATCCCTAATAGTGCAAACAGGGAGTTCAGGAGCACAGGGGGCATGAGGGCTGGACTGGATCACTCGGTGGTTGTGTGATGGCCCACTAGAGCTCGTGCTGAGCAGAAGAGTAGTCGTGTGGTCCGGGTCGGCAACTGGCTGGCTAGGAGGTGCAAATGGAGCAGGCAGGCGGGTGGTCAGATGCAGGCGGGGTTGGCAACGTGCAGGCAGCGAGGTACAGGTGGATCAGGCAAGAGAGTAGTCGTAGACAGGCCGGGGGTCAGGGCAGGCAGAAATCAGCAAAGTCCAAGGAAAGCCGGGGTCACAGGTACAGGAAAAGTCTCTCAGAGTAAGGCAAGGGGTCACTGGAACGCTGTAGAACCGACAGCATCCGCTACAGGGAGCAGTTTGCTTAAATGGGCCGTTTGAGCACGAACGCACACAGGCAGCCAAAACGGCCAGAAGATGCTGATCCTAACAGATGCTCTCCTCAGTGGATCACTGCACTACTAAAACCATAGGTAATATTTTGTTATTTGGTATGTACTGTACATGCTATGTCTTAGAAATATGAAGTGCCTTCAAAAATGTGATCGGTAGTCAGAAAATGATATGTGTAATTTATGCCCCTAGAACGCCTGGATGTGCTACTTGGATGTTGGGCCTCTGTATGTAGCCAGGCTGTGTAAAAGTCTCACACATGTGGTATTTCTATACTCAGGAGGAGTAACAGAATGTGTTTTGGGGTGTAATTTTTGCTATGTACATGCTGTGTGTTGGAAATATCTTATAAATGGACAACTTTGTGTAAAAAAAATGCTTTTTCATTTTTTCCCACATTTTCCAAAAACTTCTGGAAAAAAAAGTAACTATTCAAAAGACTCATTATTTCTCATAGATTATATGTTGGGGTGTTTGATTTCCAAAATGGGGTCATTTTGTGGGCAATTCCATCGTCCTGGTGCTCCAGGGCCTTCAAAAGTGTAATAGATGGTTGCGAAATGAGATGTGTAATTTATGCTTCTAAAATGCCTGACAATGCTACTTCGATTTTGGGCCTCTGCATGTGGCAGGGCTGTGTAATAGTTTCACACATGTGGTATTGCCATACTCAGGAGGTGCAGCAGAATGTTTTTAGGGGTGTGATTTTTGCTATGTGCATGCTGTGTGTTAGAAATATCTTATAAATGGACAACTTTGTGTAAAACAAAATGCATTTTCATTTTTTTCCCACATTTTCCAAAAACTTCTGCAAAAAAATTAACTGTTAAAAAGACTCATTATACCTCATAGATTATACATTGGGGTGTATGCTTTCCAAAATGGGGTCATTTTGTGGGCAATTCCATTGTCCTGGTGCTCCAGGGCCTTCAAAATTGTAATAGGTAGTCAACAAATTAGAGGTGTAATTTGTGCTCCTAGAACACTTGATAGTGCTCCCTGCATGTCGGGCCTCTCTATGTGGCCAGGCTGTGAAAATGTCCCACACATGTGGTATCACCATACTCAGGAGGAGTAGTAGAATGTGTTTTGGGGTGTAATTTGTGGTATGCATATGCCATGTGAGAGAAATAACCTGTTACAATGACAATTTTGTGAAAAAAAAATCTTAATTTTTCAAAGAATTGTGGGAAAACAATTAAACCGTAAAAAAGCTCAGCATGCCTCTTACTAAATACCTTGGAATGTCTACTTTCCAAAAAGGGGACATTTTGGGGGTATTTGCACTGTCCTGGCTTGTTAGTGTCTCAAGAAATTAGTGATTTTCACCATAGCTTGTAGACTCTATAACTAAATAATATCTGCTAATTTGGGTTATTTTTACCAAAGATATGTAGCAGTATACATTTTGGCCCAAATTTATGAAGAAAAATTACTTTTTTGCAAAATTTTACAGTAGAAGCTTAAAAAAAGTGTTTTTATTTTCAAAATTCTTGCTCTTTTTTCGCTTATATTGCAAAAAATAAAAAACCCAGGGGGAACTAAATACCACCAATGGAAAGCTCTTTTTGTGTGAAAAAATGATAAAAATTTTGTTTGAATATAATGTAGCATGACTGAGTAATTGTCACTCAAAGTGCGAGAGCACTGAAAGCCGAAAATTGGTCTGGGCGGGAAGTGTTCTAAGTGCCTGGTATTGAAGTGGTTAAACTTGCTCGTGGCTGTAATGTATTGCCGGCACCCGGCAAAATAGATAAAAAATCACTAAATAAATTTGCGTGGGGGTCCCCCCCAGTCCATACCAGGCCCTTTTAAGGGGAATCCCGTGGAAAAATTAAAAAAAAAATTGTGTGGGGGTCCCTTCGGGTCTGGTATGGTTTTTTAGGGGAACGCCATGCCAAAATGTAAAGAAAAATGGCATGGGGGTCCCCCCAAAATCCAAACTAGGCCCTTATCTGAGCATGCAACCTGGTAGGTCAGGATAGGGAGGGGACGAGAGCGCCCCCCCCCCCCCCTCCTGAACCATACCAGGCCACATGCCCTCAACATGAGGAGAAGGAAGAAGCGGAAGAAGACCAAAAGAAGAAATAGAAAAGACCAGAAGAAGAAGCGAGGGAAGAAGAAGTCATTTTTAATAAAGGACTTGTGAAAAACTACCTACTGTTTTTTGTAACACTACACTCCTTTTTTGGTGAATGGGTAGGGGTACAATGTACCCCATACTCATTCACATGGGGGGGCTTAAAGGGGGCTTCCAGATTCCAATAAGCCCCCGCCCACAGACCCCGACAACCACCAGCCGGGGTTGTTGGGAAGAAGCCCTTGTCCCCCTTCCCACCAACATGGGGACAAGGTGCTTTGGAGAGGACCCCAAAGCACCCTCCCCATGTTAAGGGCATGTGGCCTGGTATGGTTCAGGAGGGGGGGAGGAGGTGTAAATGGAGAAGAGAAAGGGTCCAAGGACAGAACCTTGAGGTAACCCAACTGAAAGAGGAAGTGGAGAGGAGGAAACAGAGTTATAGGTCACTCTGACAGGTAGGGGGAGAGCCAGGAGAGAGCAGAGTCTTGAAGGCCAAGAGAGTGGAGTTTTTTGAGGAGGAGGGGATGGTCAACAGTATCAAAGGCTGCAGAGAGGTTGAGTAGTATGAGTATGAATTAGTGGCCATTGGTTTTAGCAGTTAGTAGGTCATTAGTGAGCTTTAGTAGGGCAGTTTCAGTGGAGTGTAGCAAGTGAAAGCCAGACTGTAAGGGGTCAAGAAGGTTGTTGTCAGTGAGGTAAACCAATTGTTTTAAAAGTTTTGATGCAAACGGGAGCAAGGAGATGGGTCTTAAGTTTTTCAGGCTGGTGGGATCCAGTGAGTTTAAGTATAAGGGTGATTAGGGCATAGTTTAGAGGGGAGGGGAAGGTGCCAGTAGAGAGGGAGAGATTGAAGATGTGGATGAGGGAACATAAGATAGAAGAAGAGGGTAACCATATATGTGAGGGAATAGGATCCAGGGGACAGGTGGAAAGGCGGGCTTCTGAGAAAACTTTAGAGTCCTCTTTGGTAGTAGCAAGGTCAAAAGATGAGAGTGTTGAGAGTGAAATTGTATAGGGTATGTTACATGGGTTCGATTTCTGGGCAGTGGAGATGTCCCCAGAATTGCATCAATCTTGTTTTTGAAGTGGTTTGCAATCTCGTGAGCAGTGAGCCAGTTACTGGGTGGAGGGGTGGTGGAGAATGTAGAGAGTTGAAAGTAGAGAGAGACGACGAGGACTGGAGGACAGAGTATTAATGAGGGTGACAAAGTAAGTTTGTTTGGCAGCATGGAGGGAGGAAGTGTATTTTAGAAAGGCAGATTTATATTGGGTGAACGCATGCTGGGATTTGGTTTGGCCACATTTGCTCCAGTGCGCGGCTATGTCTCTTAAGGTTTCTGGTGTTGTCGGTCTGCCAAGGTTGTAATGGTCGGGGCCTGACATTTTGTGAAGTGAGAGGAGCAAGAGAATCCAGTGAGGAGGAAAGTGAACTGTTGTAGATAGAGGTGGCCAGGTTAGGGCAAGATAGGGCTAGGGTATTACCATCAGAGTGAGTGGGAGTCTGTGTCCATTGTGTAAGGTCAAAGGATGAGGTTAAGTTGAAAAGTTGGGATGCAGCTTGGCTGTTAACATTGGTGGGGATGTTGAAATCACCAAGGACAATAGTGGGTAATATGAAGGAGAGAAAGTACGGTAGTCAGGCAGAGAAGTCATCAAGAAAGCGTGACACTGGTGCAGAAGGCCAATGGATCATTGCAATCCTTACAGCAATGGGAAAAAAACTGACTAATACAATATGTCTCAAAAGAAGAGAAGGATAGAGAGGGAGGGGTAGCCAGGACTTGGAAGGTGCTTAGTGGGGATAGAAGCAAACAAACTCCACCTCCTTCCCGTCCACTGGGTCCAGTGGAGGCCTCCATGAGAGAGAGCTGCGTGTGAGGCAGAATCTGATTCTTGAAGCCATGTTTCTGTGATTGCAAGAAGGTTAAGGGAGTGGGAGACAAAAAGGTCATGGACAGAAGTGAGTTTATTGCAGACAGAGCGGGCATTCCAGAGGGCACATGAGAAGGTGGGAGTGGTTGTTGGGAGCAGCAGGAGCGAGATAAGATTGAGAAGATTGCGGCTATTGCTGGAGGAGGGAGGGTGCCGGGTGTGGGGGTGAGATCCTGAAGGACCAGGATTAGGGGAGATATCCCCAGAGGTTAGCAGAAGGAGGGTGAGGAAAGTAAAATGGGAGTGAGATGTGTATGAGTGCACATACTTTCCTCTCCTTGTGTGTGGGTCAGCAGGTGGGTAAGTATTAGCAGGAGGTGATGAGAACAGTAGTAGGGAGAGGGTAGAAGTGATGGTGATATGTACAAGCTTTTGGATGGAGAAGTCCAGTGCAGCTGAGGCTGCAGAGAAAGGCATGTGTGTTTGAGCTTTGGGGTGCACACCCTAATGCAATAGGCTGTGCACACCTATGATACTACACTGCCTGCATTGACTCCCAGATAGCAAGGATAACTTGCCACACATTTGTGGTAGTATTGAATTGTAAGTCTGGTAACTTGCTGCACATCTTCCCTGGCAAGTTGTACACTTGCAGAACACTTGAAGCACAAGTTCTAGTTGACACTTTTCCAACTTGTAGCAAATTTGCATGGCAAGTATCTAGCAAGAGCGAAGCTGCAGTGGTGAGTCTACAGCAAAAGCCCTGCAAGTCTACAGCAAGAGCCCCGCAAGTATACAGTCAGTGTTGTGCAGGTCTCTATTTTTGGAAAGAAAAAATAAGTCGTTCTATGAAACAATTCCCAGATAGCAGGTAATTGTGCTGCAAGTTACGACTTGCTGAGCTATTGCTAGACTTGCTAGGTTTCACAAGTCTGTTGCACAATTGCAGCAAGTCCGCATTGCATGACTCCAGATCAACTTTCTTTGCAAACACTCGGCAAGTCTGCTGCAAGTTCTGGTTCAGTTATGTTGTGTAATAGTCATCCCACCACAGGGATCACTGTGGCTAAATTTTGATCATCGCTCCCTGCTGTGTGTAATGATTTTCTTTAATTGGTGCTAGGGCAGCCATAGAATCACTTTGGGAGTGGTGTGCAAAAATGTACCATGAGATCTGATATGGAGATAAAGCCTCGTACACATGGGACGACGATTGTATACAACAGGTCGTATGAACAACCGTTGTATGCCAAATCGATCGTTCGTATGCGCGATTAGAACAGCCGACATACGACGGTCGTGCAAGGGGAGTTGTATGAGCAGACTAGAAAACTTGGTCGTACCAACAAACGGTCATACGACCGTTGTATCGTGTGTACAGAGCAGTTGGTGCAACAAGTTGTATTGTGCAAAACACGCCTGCTCCAAAGTCAGGAACGGCCGGATGCTAATTACATGCACCTGAACGTTCTTTCTGTGGTTGTACAATCGTGTAGTGCAGTCAGTATGCAAGTTACATTATCCAACATACGATTTGAGACGATCGTACATACGATCGTCGTCCCTTGTGTACGAGGCATTACCCTAATCTCATTGGTGTAGCACAATTTGGATTGTTTTATTTTTCCTTGATTATATGCTGAGATTTAGCAGAAAATGTGTGTATTTAACCAGAGGTGGAAATAGAAACCTCAAAGACCCGGTGCAAGAAACCTGGTAGTTCCACCATTGTATAGAGGACTACAAATTCCAGCAATATAGCAACAATGCAGAATACTACCAGCTATAGGTGGTGTATATAGAGAGCCATGCATTTTATATAGAGAGATAACTGCACTGTGTTGTAAAGAGACCCATGCATTGTACTGTATACAGAGAGACCCATGCATTGTACTGTATACAGAGTGACCCATGCATTGTACTGTATACAGAGACCCCTGCATTGTACTGTATACAGAGAGACCCATGCATTGTACTGTATACAGAGAGATCCATGCATTGTGCTGTATACAGAGAGACCCATGCATTGTACTGTATACAGAGAGATCCATGCATTGTGCTGTATAGAGAGAGACTCATGCATTGTGCTGTATACAAAGAGGCCCATGCATTGTGCTGTATACAGAGAAACACATGCATTGTACTCTATACAGAGAGACCCATGCATTGTGCTGTATACAGAGAGATCCCTTTCATGGGAAATAGGAAAAGGTGGATACTTTGTCACCATCTATACCGGGCTCACCTCACTCTACAGAGGTCTCATGACTTTTATGGTCTATGCTTGATATCCCTGACAGTAAAGAAGAGAGATGAGCCGAGGGTTCCCCCACTATGGCTCTCTCTATTATTGAAACTAATATATATTGGCCAAAACTGATGAATAAAATGGAAAATTCCTATCCGATACTTATCGTAATTTTCCTTTCCTGATGGACTCCATGGCAGCCTACGTGTGGGTTTACTCCGCCCTCCTCACTCCCATAGGACCCCATTACCATAAATTTAGCCTCATGGCCCGCACCTGTGTTCTGTAAATAGCTCCTCCTCCCCATCCAAGGGTGGGAACTCCGGCTGCCATGGAGTCCATCAGGAAAGGAAAATTACGGTAAGTATCGGATAGGAATTTTCCGTTTTCCTGACAGACTCCATGGCAGCCTACGGGTGGGACTTAACTAGCCCCAAAAAAACCACACGGGCGGGATGCTGCTTAGAACGAAATTTAATTCATATTGTCGGTTGACAAAACACTTAAACCAAAACTGACAGAAGATAATGACGCCGGTTCCACACAGTAGTGTGTCATGAACGTGTTTAGCGAGGACCATGAGGCCGCCTTGCAGATGACCTCCGGCGCTACATGTCATGCTGCCGCCCAGGATGTAGCAATGCCCCTGGTCAAGTGGGCTGTCACCGCTTCCGGGGGAGCCAAGCCCTTTGCCCTGTATGCCCTGTGGATTACTTGCACGATCCATGCTGCAATAGATCTGGGAGAAGCCTCTTTCCCTTTGTTCTTCCCGGAGAATAAGACAAAGCTGTACATCGCGGCCTCCAGTAGACGTTCCGCCGGAGTACCAGGAGAGATTTGTGCAAGTACTGTGTGATGACACACCTTGGCCGC
>BLSH010086440.1:814946-840237 GCA_018402905.1 Glandirana rugosa
GTAGGTAGGTAGGTATGAGTGGGTGGGTCGGAACGAGTGGGTAGGTAGGCACGAGTGGGTAGGTAGGCACGAGTGGGTGGGTAGGCACGAGTCAGTAGGGGTAGGCACCGAGTAGTAGGGGGGATGGATGGGTGAGCACGGATGGATGGGTGAGCAAGGCTGGGTGGGTGAGTATGGATGGATGGATGGGTGAGCACGGCTGGGTGGGTGAGCATGGATGGATGCTGGGTGGGTGAGCATGGATGGATGGCTAGGTGAGTACGGTTGGGTGGGTGAGCATGGATGGATGGATGGGTGAGCATGGATGGATGGATGGGTGAGCATGGATGGGTGAGCATGGATGGATGGGTGAGCATGGCTGTGTGAGGATGGATGGATTGCTGAGCATGGATGGGCTAAGAATGGGGGGTGTGGATGGATGGGGTGGATGGCTGGGTGGGTGCTTGATGGATGGTTAGGGTTGCTGTCATTTAGCAGTGCTGTGGGCATTACACATCGCCCACAGCACTGCACAGGTCTTTCCTCCCCCCTCTCTCCTCTCACAATGCACCGATTGGTGCGGAGAGGAGAGAGAAAAGCCGGCGGGAGCGCCGGCTTGTTGACATGTGATCGCGCCGTCATTGGACGGCGCGATCACGTGGTGAAAGGCCGCTCATAGCGGCCATTCACCGCGATCCGTGATCTGTCGGGTCCCCCGGACCCGACGGTCACGGATGTTCCCGTGTGCGCGCCCCAGGGGGCGCGCAGGAAGCGCGATTCTGGAGGATGTCCATGGACGTCCTGTCAGAATAACCCGACCGCGCTGTGGACGTCTTTTGTCTATAGCGCGGTCGGGAAGTGGTTAAAGAAAAACTGACATAGTGCTGAATCGTTTAAAATACCTTTTATTATAAAGACAGCTAAAAAAACTCACATGTTCCTGTGCACAGTTGCCTGGTGCACTCAGATGACACACATCACACTTGTATGGGTGTGCAGCCCCTTTTAGGATCACTCGTGTGGTCGCAGCAGCAGCTTTTTTCACCACAAATTGTATATATATGTTTACACTGGTACCAGCGGATGGATCTGGTTTCTATGCACCAGCACTTTATCACTATATGGATTTCTTGGGAAGTTATATTTACATACTGCTTGCTGTATCATCACAGTGGTTTTTATTGGTTTATACTCATTATTTGTAATGTGTCTTTGCATTATTTTGTTTTTTGCACATAGGAAGTTTATTATTTAGAGGGAAGCACTCTACCATCTTTATAACCAATCTTGTTTAGCCTTGAACACGCCCTAGGTTTATAGTAGCATGCATTCATATATATCTATCTTTAGAACTATACATAGTAGCGCAGGGCTCCTATATTCATTTGAAGTTAGGAGTATGGTTAAAAGTTACTATTAACAGGCTTTATTTAAAAAAAAAAAAAGTGTTTTTTCAAGTGGTAAATGAGAGGTGCCATGGGGGGGAAAGAGATGTGGCCCCCTGTGAGCCCTCCTGCCCCAAAAAAGATCCACAGAAAAAGACGGGCTACCATACTCATTGGCGCATTTAGCAGCCTAAAGCCTCGTACACACGGGACGGCGATCGTACGTACGATCGTCACAAATCGTATGTTGGATAATGTAACTTGCATACTGACTGCACTACACAATCGTACGACCAAAGAAAGAACGTTCAGGTGCATGCAATTAGTATCTGGCCGTTCCTGACTTCTGAGCATGCGTGTTTTGCACAATACAACTTGTTGTACCAACTGCTCTTTACACACGATACAACGGTCGTACGACCGCTTGTTGGTACGAGTTTTCTAGTTTGCTCATACAACTCCCGTTGTACGACCGTCGTATGTCGGCTGTTCTAATCGTGCGTACGAATGATCGATTTTGCATACAACGGTCGTTCGTATGAACTGTTGTATACGATCATCGTCCCGTGTGTACGAGGCTTAAGTCCTGGGACTCCATACTACAGGGGAGCATGAACCTGTAATGTTAACACCACTTTGCTGGTGCGGTAAGGGCTGATCCGGGCGATCCTGCAGGCTTGAGGACAGAAAAAAGAATGACTCGAGGGGGGCAACTCTTACTTTTATAGATTTAAAGTGGTCCTGTGGGTTGGTTGTGGGCGGAGCAACCAACCATATGTATGCTGCCATGGAGGCACCAGGACATTCAAATATTAGTAATGTCTGAGGGAGCGACAGAAAGCTTTCCAGGTGCAGCACTTGAGAAGTCCTGCCTATGAGACTGTGGGGTTGATTTATTAAACCTGGAGAGTGCAAAATCTGGTGCAGCTGAACATGGTAGCCAATCAGCTTCTAACCTCAGCTTGTTCAGTTAAGCTTTGACAATAAAACTTGGACGTTTACAGTTTTAGTAAATCAACCCCTATATCAGAGTAATAAAGGAGAAAGCAAACCTAAGCATGCATACAATATTTATTTATTTTAAGACTAGTTTGTTTCAGAATCCAGTGTTTTCTTGCCATAAACCATTTCTTCCATTTCTTCCATTTCAATGTAACCCCCTTTTTTAAAAAAAAGTGTATTTATCCCCCATATGGTTGCTACCTCATCCCTTTAAACCCGAACACATATGAATTAGATAGGTTCTGTGGCTGATTAAGGTGGTAATTAAACTCACTTGGTGCCTTATCTGCATTAAATCAGCCTCAGAACAACCTGTGTAATTCATATGTGTTCGGGTTTAAAGGGATGAGCTGGCAACCCTAATTCCCCAAACAAATAACTAACCTTATTCAGTTCTTTTTGGCCTGCTAAATATACATTTTTAAAAAATATATATTTTTATTGATTGTTTTAGTAACATAGAAAAAAGAAAAGACATACATACAATATGGGTGGGCCCATCCAACCAGGCCCCGCTAGGGTTGCCACATCATCCCTTTAATCCAGGACACATATGAATTACACAGGTTGTTCTGAGGCCAATTTAATGCAGACAAGGCACCAAGTGAGTTTAATTACCACCTTAATCAGCCTCAGAATCTGTGTAATTAATGTGTGTCCTTGATTAAAGGGATGATGTGGCAACCCTAGGCCCCCCATGGACCACACAGGGTCCATATCATGTCTTACCTAACTAGACATAGGCACGCTAACTAGCATACCAACATACCAAACTGTTCTCCCCCCCCCCCCCCCCCCCCCATACATTGGATCCTGCAAACCGATTTAGTGCCCCTTTCTGCAGCACACCAAATAATACAGGACTTCCCTCATTTTATAGCTCGCTTCTTACCCTGGGAATTCCCGACAAGGAGGAGAAGACCATCCCCGTGTGGGTCTGCCTCCTCCACCCCTTAGGATCTCCCCAAGTCACCCACTTGGGTCACTTAATTAGCTGAGGATCTTGTATCACACTATGCTCTCCACACCTTATCGAATTTCTTGGTACACCCCCTGGCCTTGTAGGTTGCTTGGCCTGCTAAATATACATTTTAACCACTTGACCACTAGAAGGTTTTATTGCCTTCGTGACCAGGGCATTTTTTGCTATTCAGCACTGCGCTACTTTAACTGGCAATTGTGCAGTCATATATCTCCGTGCAGTGCTGTGCTACTAGCAAACCATCGATGTGCCACTTAATTAATAACACCCATAATTACTTAGGCTCCATGCACATTGAAGCAGATGAACAACCGTTTATGGGCATTTGGGCGTTTTTTTAGCAGCCCATAAACACCCCTCTATGTTATCCTATGTGTCCAAGTTATCCTATGTGTTCTATGTGTCCAGCAGTGGCATTTATGGGCTGTTATCTGAACCCCCTGAATTGGCGTTCAAGAGCAGTTCTTCTGACCACAAAAAAAGCTGGACACCAATAAACGCAGATACACACTACAAACGCCGCTAAACGGCCATTTATCGGTGTCCAGCGCTTTTTGTAGTCAATGAAAGCTAATAAGGTTAAAATACACATAAACGCTGCTTACAAAACGCTGCTAAAAGCACTTTTTCTAAGCAGCGTCTCCTGGAACATAATCTGACGCCCAGAGAGCGTCCAGTGTGCATGGAGCCTTAATGTGTAAAAGTCCCAAATATTAAAAAAGGCTGAATGTGACCCCCTGGCGAAACAGGAGTTAGATAGTGAGGTGAGTGGCCAGAGCACACTGGTGGAGGAGAGCACTTTCACTATTTATGTTTTTGAGCACAGTCTTTGGTGGAGAAAATAACTAAACTGAATGTGAAGATTTCTGAATTGTTTTTTATGAAGCTTTTGTGAATTTTTTTGATTTCTTATGAATTTTTTGATATTTGGGACTTTTGCACATTAAGACTCCATGCATACTGGAAGCTCTCTGGGCATCGGATTATGTGGCTGGAGACGCTGCTTAGAAAACGTGCTTTTAGCAGAATTTTTTAAGCAGCGTTTATGTGCATCTTTGAGCGTTTATCAGCGTTGACTACAAAAAGCGATGGACGCCAATAAACGGCCGTTTTGCGGACTTTTGCACATTAAGTAATTATGGATATTATTAATTAAGTGACACATCAATGGTTTGCTAGTAGCGCAGCACTGCATGGAGATATATTGTAGTAATGTGAAGTGAACACATTTTTCAGTATCAGCAGCAACTAGATTTATTTAAGATTTGCACATACACATGGCTTTAGTTTGCACAGTTTGTATTTTGCACATATATCACGGAGATTGCATATATATATATATTTATGTAAATTTACACAATTAACTGATTGCCGATTGGCCCGCGTACATTTACTGCTGCAGAGTCTATAAACGGCGGCACACTCGTGGGCGGCTCTTGTGCCCGCTGCACTCTGCAGGCGTGTGGCCGCGGCTCGGGAAGACTCGATCTCTGCTGGCGAGCCACACTGGGAGGAAGAACGGGGAACCACCGATGTAAACACGGCGGTTCCCCGCTCTGTCAGGGGCATAAGAGATCTAGCTGATCCCAGTGACAGGGATCAGTTAGATCTCTTATGCCCCGACAGCCCAGCCCCCTCACAGTAAGAACATGCCTAGGGAACACAGTTAACCTCTAGATCTCCCCCTGCAGGTTAACCCCTTCACTGCCAATGACATTTATACAGTAATCAGTGGACATTTAAATTTCTGATCGCTGTATAAATGTCATTGGTCCCAAAAAAGGGTCAAAAATGTCTGACATGTCCGCCCCAATATCGTCCCGATAAAAATCGCAGATCGCCGCCATTAGTAGTAAAAAAGAAATGTAAAAACGCCAGAAATGAATTCTCATGGTTTGTAAACACGGCAACTTTTACACAGACCAATCAATAAATGGCGATTGCGGGTTTTTTTTACCAAAAATATGAGGAAGAATATAAATCAGCCAAAACCGATGAATACGTTTGGTTTTTTATGTATATTTTTTTATTTGTATTTTTAGCAAAAAGTAAGAAATATTGTATTTTTTTGCAAAATTGTCGCTGTTTTTTTGTTTATAGCGGTGATCAGAAATGACGCAGAGGTGATCAAATACCACCAAAAGAAAGCTCTATTTGTGGGGAAAAAAGGACGCAATTTTTGTTTGGGTACAACGTCGCACGACCGCGCAATTGTCAGTTAAAGCAAAAAGTGCTCTGGTCCTAACATGGGAAATCCTTCCGGGGCTGAAGTCGTTAATATTTTGTGCTGATAGAAATATTGTTTTTTAAAGAATTGTGCAGTCATGCAACGCTGTATGCAAATGGCATTTATATAATTTTTTCACACAAATAGAGCTTTCTGTTGGTGGTATTTGACCACCACTGTTCTCTTGGGAGGGACACTGACGTCGCTAGTGACACTAATACAGTGATCAGTGATAAAACTGTACACTGTACTTATGACACTGGCTACAAAGGGCAATTAAGGGGTTAACTGTGTGCCTAATAAGTTTAATGTGTGCTGATTTAACTAATATATCTGACTGCTTTTTCTCCCTGAACTCAGAGTTGATTTCAGGGAGAATAAACAGCCCGATCGCTGTCTGTGTACAGAACTCTGTGCTGTGATTGGCCATAATTATTGGCTATAAACTGCCGACAAACTCATGCTGTGGTCCAATCATAGCACGGGTTAGCAGGGGGATGCGTGCATGTATGCCGCTAAACCAGGAAGTACACTGTGACATTTAGGTACTTTGCGGTGCCTTGCTGTGCCACTCGCTCACGATAAATCTACCATGAGTGGCCGACAAGTGGTTAAAATGTTTTGTTAAATCTATTTGGCATGAGAAAAAAAAATATCTGTTCATCCTGCCAGAAAGCCAGTGCCATCCTGTGTCCTGTGCACTCTGCAGTTGTATCTCAAGCTGTTCTGCCTCATGTCATTTTTCTGAAGTGTAGAACTGCAGCAGGAAATTATTGTTCAGTGGTATGCAGACATCTAGCAGAGGTTTTGGGAACCACAAGTTCAACCCTAGCAACACCCTCCCATTTCTTCCATGTTCCCTCAGTCACCATTAGTACTTCACAGAGACATGTCTTATTAAAGTCATTGTCTTTTTAAGATTCAAGAGACTGGAAAAACACCCCCTGTACTGCAATTAGCTGAAGTAAAATTGCATTGGAGTCAATGTTTGTTTTTTATTGAAGAGTAAATCTACCTGCGGATGATGCCAAGTCAGCATGTGACCATACTGTCCAGACCGCCTGGGTCTAAGGAGGTATATCAATACATAAATGCATGAACTACAAAACACCTCCCCCTCTGTTATGGGGATCAGAAGAGGTGTTCTGTACTTCTAGGACACTTCCTTTCCTAGAGTGCAAAAGATATTCCTCCGTAGATATAGTACAATGAGTGAGTGCAGTGGCATATCATCCATGGGTGCAGGGTGTACACTACACACGGGCCCACTGTGCTCTGACCCACCCTGCACCTATGGATGAGCTGGCTGACAGTCAGGACGATCGATGCTGGCAGTTACAGGCACCATTCTCCCTGCACACCGCAGCTAACAGCCACGGGAGGGAGAGGAGGAGAAAAAAAGAACTGCTCCACTGTCCAATGCCCTACCAACACCGTCCACTGCCCCAGCCCCCTCCTCCCCAAAAAATCACAGAAAATAAAATATTAAAAACAAAAACTACTGACGTTGACTGCCCTACTGACACCATCAACCTGTCCATTTAAAAATATTGTAAACAATTATTAAAAAAATAAAATTGTGAAAAATATTAACAAATAAAATAATAAAAATAAAACAATTCTGGCACTGTTCATTGCTCTACTGCCACCACTGACCCCCAAAAAGCATTTTTAATATATGAAAAAAATAATAAACTGGCTGTCCGTTCACTGTCCTACTGACACAATCTTGCACATACTATCCACCGCTGTACATTCCACACTCCTCTCCTGCACATACTACCCACCGCCTCATAAAGTCTACACTCCTCTCCTGCACATACTACCAACTTCCATACACTTCACACTCCTCCATACTATCCCCCGCTGTATACTCCACACTCCTCTCCTGTACATACTACCCACCTCCATACACTCCACACTCCCCATCTGCACATACTACCCACCACCATACACTCTGCACTCCTCACCTGCACATACTACCCACCACCATACACTCTGCACTCCTCACCTGCACATACTACCCACCACCATACACTCTGCACTCCTCCCCTGCACATACTACCCACCACCATACACTCTGCACTCCTCACCTGCACATACTACCCACCGCCTCATAAACTCTACACTCCTCTCCTGCACATACTACCCACCTCTGTACACTCTGCACTCCACTCCTGCATATAATACCCTCTGCCATACACTCTGCAATCCTCTCCTGCACATAATACCCACTGGCATACACTCCACACCCCTCTACTGCACATAATACCACCACTGGGCACTTCACACTGTACATTCTCTATTTGCAGTATATTCCATTTTTGTTCTTGGGTTTTTAAACACTCTAACTTTAATAAATAAAACTTTTAAAACAAGCTTGGGCCTCTGCTGAATTAGAAGAAGCTAATAAAAGCTGACAGTAATTTCTTTTTTCTCTCTTCCCTTATGTCATTTATAGAATATCGATGTTCTGCAAGCTCAGGACCACATAAATGTTGTTTCTCTCTAATGTTTATAGCTTTTGCTGCACACAGTTATTTATTTAATATCTCGGCTCTTTGATACACAAGACCCCAGCAGGTAGTAAAACACTAACAATGAAGCCTGCTTATAGGTTCTTCCATTGTAGTTCCACTTCAGCAGACAATGCATTCTCCAAGTGGGAGCCGGAGAGTGTATCATCATTCACACTGTTATACTATCACATTACTGTTCAGCTCTCAGTCACATTTCACAGACTGCTAATTGCATGGAAAAGTCTATTTACTAAATTGCTTTTCATTCTCTTAGTGAAATCATTCTTTAGAGCTGAAGTTTAGCTATTTTTTTTTAATGTTTATAACAGTTGCACTCACATAACAATGAAGTAAGTCCCATGTTCTGCAAGCTAATGCTTACTGTAGAAATCTTCTCTACAGTGATGTCTGGTCCTCTTCACAGCAATTCTGAAGCTGCAGGGGTAATAGCCTTGAGTCTAAAGCCGGCCATAGACGGTTCAAATCAATTCGAACCATGTATGGGCAGGCTGATCGATTGATCAACTTGGGTACAACCAGCCTGTCGGATTTTATTTCTGATTATTGCTAGCGACTGTTATAGCCGCTAGCAATAATCACTATTTTCTCCTGGCGGGGACGGCTTTCTTCGCCCCCTTCCCAGGAGAACACAATGGCTCCTTGAGAGGGATTTCCCCATAAACACTGCCGGCCAAGATTTGAACCATGTATGGGCAGGCTGAATGTACCCAAGTTGATCGATTGACCAACTGGATACAACCAGCCTGTCCGGTTTTATTTGTGATTAGCTGCTAGCAATAATCACTGTGTTCTCCCGGCGGGGACGGCTTCCCCGCCTCACTCCCAGGAGAACACAATGGCTCCTCGAGAAGGATTCCCCCATCAACACTGACTGTGTTGATGGGGAAATGAGCAATTTTCTTTCCAGCAACCTGTGGTTACAGGCAACGCTGTATCTTGGCCTAGGCCAACAAGGCCCAGGCCTAGGGCGGCACTTTGCAGGGGGGCAGCACGAAAAGAGTCCTCGCTTGGGCTATACTTAGTGTAGCACCAATCCTATGGGGCAGATTGGCCCGGGAGGCAAATCGGTCTAGCACCCCCATAAAGCGGCTTAGCAGGGCCGCCATCATGGGGGGACAGCCCATACATATGTAGGAGACCCGGGTGTCCTGAGGGGCCAAGGTGGCCGACCCCAACTAATGAGTTGTTGTGCTGCCCCATAGCCAAACAGGAAGTGTGAGGAAATCTCTGCAAATAATGGGAATCCATTGCCCCCCCCCCCAAAGCCCTCAAATCTAGTGTCCCCACTGGAAAATTTCAAGGCCGGTCAGGAAACAGGAAGGGGTGGCTCATATTTAGACTTGGGGGGTGCATGAGTTTAGTCAGGCCTAGGGCAGCACAAAACCTAAACACACTGCTGGTTACAGGAAAGAAAATTGCTCTGTCTATGGCCAGCCTAACACTGAATTACATTGAAGAAGGTCCCAATCGGTGCCTGCCCCTTTCTGTCCTTTCCCCCATTAACAACACTCCATTTATTGTGTAGCGCTCATCCCCACCAGTGGTATATTGCCCAGATTCTTTTCCAAGTAGTTCAGAGACAGCCAGGCACATAGCAGTCATTCCAATTGGCTTTTATTTTTAGGTGTCAGGCATAAGGAATTGTATGGGATACTCCAAAACTATGTACAAATAGGAGGCACTCTTCACTATAGCTGAACTTCAGAAACAAAAATCTTCTGCCCGTCTCAGAACAAAATCCACTGTGGAGGATTAGTAAAGGTCAGAGGCATGTACCCCTCAGGAGATGACACTGAAAGGGGCTGACTGTATGAAACTCTCAGGGTAGAAGCTGCTCAGCCCCGACTTAGCAAACAGTCTTTCACAAACTTGAGGGGACTGGTTGGTATGTACCTCCCAGGAGAGGAATTACGAATCCCAGCAACCCCAATGATGCACAGTTCCAAGAGCTGGAGCCAAAACAGTTATGCCAGGGATGAGACTCAATGAGTGCAGTCTCCACTTAGAACAGTGGTTCTCAACTCCTGTCCACGGGACCCACCAACAGACCAAGTTTGCAGGATAACTGAAATACATCACAGGTGATATCATTTGCTGCTCAGTGATTGCAGTATTCTAGTCTGCATCACCCCAAGGTAATACTGAAAATCTGGCTTGTTAGTGGGTCCTGTGGACAGGAGTTGAGAACCACTGACTTAGAACAACCACTGGCTTCTTTACTAAAGCCTCTTACACAGGGGACGACGATAGTACTTACGATTGTCTCAAATCCGCATAATGTAACTTGCATACTGACTGCACTACACGATTGTACGACCACAGAAAGAAGTTCCTGACTTCGGAGCATGCGTGTTTTGCACAATACAACTTGTTGTACCAACTGCTCTGTACACACGATACAACGGTCGTATGAGAGCTTGTTGGTACGATAAAGTTTTCTAGTCTGCTCGTAAAACTCCCCTTGTACAACCGTTGTACCATCGTATGTCAGCTGTTCTAATCGCGCATACGAACGATCGATTTCGCATACAACGGTCATTCATACGACCTGTTGTATACGATCGTCGTCCCGTGTGTATGAGGCTTGAGGCAACATGCCAGATCAGATCAGACTCACAATAGGGTTGCCACCTCATCCCTTTAAAACCGAACACATATTAATTACACAGGTTCTGTGGCTGATCAAGGTGGTAATAAAACTCACTTGGTGCCTTATCTGCATTAAATTAGCCTCAGAAAATGTGTAATTCATATGTGTTCGGGTTTAAAGGAATGAGGTGGCAACTCTAAAGCCTCGTACACACGGGACGACGATCGTACGACCGATCGTCTCAAATCGTATGTTGGCTGTTGTATCTAGCATACTGACTGCACTACACGATCGTACGACCAAAGAAAGAACGTTCATGTGCATGTAATTAGCATCTGGCCTTTCCTGACTTCTGAGCATGCGTGTTTTGCACAATACAACTTGATGTACCAACTGCTCTGTACACACGATACAACGGTCGTATGACCGCTTGTTGGTACGATAAAGTTTTCTAGTCTGCTCGTAAAACTCCCCTTGTACAACCGTTGTACCATCGTATGTCGGCTGTTCTAATCGCGCATACGAACGATCGATTTCGCATACAACGGTCATTCATACGACCTGTTGTATACGATCGCCATCCCGTGTGTATGAGGCTTAAGGCAACAGGCCAGATCAGATCAGACTCACAATAGGGTTGCCACCTCATCCCTTTAAAACCGAACACATATTAATTACACAGGTTCTGTGGCTGATCAAGGTGGTAATAAAACTCACTTGGTGCCTTATCTGCATTAAATTAGCCTCAGAAAATGTGTAATTCATATGTGTTCGGGTTTAAAGGAATGAGGTGGCAACTCTAAAGCCTCGTACACACGGGACGACGATCGTACGACCGATCGTCTCAAATCGTATGTTGGCTGTTGTATCTAGCATACTGACTGCACTACACGATCGTACGACCAAAGAAAGAACGTTCATGTGCATGTAATTAGCATCTGGCCTTTCCTGACTTCTGAGCATGCGTGTTTTGCACAATACAACTTGATGTACCAACTGCTCTGTACACACGATACAACGGTCGTATGACCGCTTGTTGGTACGATAAAGTTTTCTAGTCTGCTCGTAAAACTCCCCTTGTACAACCGTTGTACCATCGTATGTCGGCTGTTCTAATCGCGCATACGAACGATCGATTTCGCATACAACGGTCATTCATACGACCTGTTGTATACGATCGCCATCCCGTGTGTATGAGGCTTAAGGCAACAGGCCAGATCAGATCAGACTCACAATAGGGTTGCCACCTCATCCCTTTAAAACCGAACACATATTAATTACACAGGTTCTGTGGCTGATCAAGGTGGTAATAAAACTCACTTGGTGCCTTATCTGCATTAAATTAGCCTCAGAAAATGTGTAATTCATATGTGTTCAGGTTTAAAGGAATGAGGTGGCAACTCTAAAGAATGGTACACACGGGACGACGATTGTACGACCGATCGTCTCAAATCGTATGTTGGCTGTTGTATCTAGCATACTGACTGCACTACACGATCGTACGACCAAAGAAAGAACGTTCATGTGCATGTAATTAGCATCTGGCCGTTCCTGACTTCTGAGCATGCGTGTTTTGCACAATACAACTTGATGTACCAACTGCTCTGTACACACGATACAACGGTCGTATGAGAGCTTGTTGGTACGACCAAGTTTTCTAGTTTGCTCATACAACTCCCTTGTAGGACCATCGTATGTCAGCTGTTCTAATCGCGAGTACAAACAATAGATTTCGCATACAATGGTCGTTCCTCCGACCTGTTGTATACGATCGCCGTCCCGTGTGTACGAGGCTTTTCTCACAAATGTATTTTAGGTAATTAGATGCCTCCTTCCAGTACCACTGATATATTCCAGTAAGGGACAGGTTAACCAGACTCATAACACTCTCCAAAACTCCTATGAGGGGATGATTGAGCAGAGATCAAAAGTGACTCCACAAAAGAACTTGAAAGTAGACCCCCCATCAAGTCTTAGCTCGGCACAGCAGGTGGAGGTGAGACACAGTTTGCAGCTTGGTAGCCGCATACGTTCTGTGTGTGCAAGATGAGTTTGTGGTACCATTAACAATTAATGGCCCCTATGTCTCTTAAGGGCAGTACGTTTACGTGCAGTTCGGGAAACGCACATGGAATGCACCTTTCTGGCACCGCATTCCAGTGTGAACTGGCCCTAGATGCCAGATCAATGTGGTCCTTATTCAATAAACCAAGAAAGATAGATAAATAGATAGTGAACCCCCAAATGTATCATGTTAGCTTGTTTTCATTCTAATCAGCTGTAACATGCTAAGAAACCAATACAAAAAAATGTATTTAACCACTTAAGGACTGGAAGGATTTCCCACATTAGGACCAGAGCGCTTTTTGCGATTCGGCACTGCGTCGCTTTAACTGACAATTGCGCGGTCATGCAACGCTGTACCCAAGTGAAATTGACATCTTTTTTTCTCCCAAATAGAGCTTTCTTTTGGTGGTATTTGATTCCCTCTGCGTCACTTCTGATCACCGCTATTAACAAAAAAAGAGCAACAATTTTGTAAAAAAAAACCACAATATTTTTAACTTTTTTCTATAATAAATATCCAAAAAAAAAAATATAAAAAAACAAATGTATTCATCAGTTTTGGCCGATATGTATTCTTCCTCATATTTGAGGTAAAAAAAAAATCCCGATCTCCGTTTATTGATTGATTCGCGCAAAAGTTGCCGTGTTTACAAACCATGAGAATAAATTTAAGGCGTTTTTGCTATTTTTTTTACTAGTAATGGCGGCGATTTGCAATTTTAATCGGGACTGTGATATTGCAGCGGACATGCAGGACATTTTTGACACTTTTTTGGGACCAATGACATTTATACAGTGATCAGAAATGTAACTATCCACTGATTACTGTATAAATGTCATTGGCAATGAAGAGGTTAACCTGCAGGGGGAGATCTAGGGGTTAACTGTGTTCCCTAGGCGTGTTCTAACTGTGGGGGGCTGGGCTGCCAGGGGCATTAGAGATCTAACTGATCCCAGTGACAGAGATCAGTAGATCTCTTACATGCCACCTGTCAGAATGGGGAACCGCCGTGTTTACATCGGCGGTTCCCCATTTTTCTTCCCTGCCAGGCAATCACGGGTAGCCAGTGGACATCGAGTCCACTGGACCTGCGGCCATACTGCTGCAGAGTGTGGCGGCCGCTAGCCGCGTACGAGTGAGCTGCCGTTTATAGACGGCGATTTGTGCTACAGCTCCACTCTGCAGCAGTAAATGTACGCGAGTCAGTCCGGAACCAGTTAAAGCGGACCTTCAATCATTTTTTCATCTTTCCATCTATTAAATCTTCTGCCATTGTTGTTTTAATTTTGGATAGTAAAACATTTTTTTCTGCCAGTAAATACCTTATACAGCCCACTTCCTGTTTCTTGCCTTGGCATTTGACATTATGCACAGCTCTCTCTCTCTCACACCCTCATGAGAGTTTGCCAGGAAGGGAGGAGGGATGAGTCATAAGAGGGCGAATGAAAGCTGCAGAGCTGGAGGTGTGCCTCTGTGTAAATCCAGGAAGTGAACAGGCAGCAGCTTCTGCTGCCCTCAGTTAAAATGGATGCAGCCAGACTTAGTGGAGGGAGATTTCTGCAGCATATTTGGAGTACAGAATCACAGTATATATAAAATAATATGCAAAGTGGTTGGAGGGAAGCTTCAGAATGGCAAAAATGTTTTTATTACAAATTATGTGTGCAGACTGCAATTTATCTTTAAAGTTCATGGGAATTATAAACCTGGACAACCCATACAAAGGGATGTGATCTGTGTCAAGCAGGCTACTATTTACTATTGGCCTGAAGGAAACATTAGAAGAGAGCAACTGCCTGTACTACTTGAGCACCGGAGAATGAAAGAGCCGGGGGGGGGGGGGGGGATTTACTAAGACTGGAGAGTGCAAAATTTGGTGCAACCCTGAATAAAAACCAATCAGCTTCCAGGTTTTATTGTCAAAGTTTAATTGAAGAAGCTGACGTTAGAAGCTGATTGGCTACCATGCACAGCTGCACCAGATTTTGCATTCCCCAGTTTAAGTAAATCAACCCCTGTATGCCAACTCTGTATCTGACGAGTAGTATAAACTATGTTTGGATGTAGAAAAGGTGCCAATTTATATTTATATATTTTGACAGCTATTGCGGATCTGTATTTTTGTATGAAAATTAGGTTACACTTTAAAAAGATTCTATCACAAAGAATAGGAAAAACATTAATAGAAATACTATTCAGTCATACCTGTATAACCTTTGGCTATTGTGAGCAGGACACACCTACACTTTTGGAGACTATCGGAGCTTGCTGCCGCCTCTTGCCCCCCACTCATTCCTACTGCCCAACACCATGATGGTCTGCCTAATTAGCCAATAGAAATGTGTGGCAGGTAGAAGAGGCAAGTGAGCTTGGAGGCTATAAGGAAGTTAGAACAGCCAGGAATTTGGCCACAAAACCAGGGTACTAGACCGGAATATAGAAAGCAAAACTGTAAACAAAAAACTGCTGCAAGTATACAGTACAGATATCAAAAGGTGTGTTTGTAAAACACCCTGCCCCTTGGTATATACACTATATTATCAAAAGTATTGTGACGCCTGCCTTTACACGCACATGAAGATTAATGGCATCCCAGTCTTAGTCCGCAGGGTTCAATATCGAGTTGGCCCACCTATAACAGCTTCAACTCTTCTGGGAAGGCTGTCCACAAGGTTTAGGAGTGTCTGTGGGAATGTCTGACCATTTTTCTAGAAGTGCATTTATGAGGTCAGGCACTGATGTAGACGACCAGGCCTGGTTTGCAGTCTCAAATCTAATTCATTCCAAAGGTGTTCTATCAGGTTGAGGTCAGGACTCTGTGCAGGCCAGTCAAGTTCCTCCACCCCAAACTCACTCATCCATGTCTTTATGGCTCTAGTTTGTGCACTGGTGTGCAGTCATGTTGGAACAGGAAGGGGCCATCCCCAAACTGTTCCCACAAAGTTGGGAGCATGACATTTTCCAAAGTGTCTTTGTGTCTGACGCCTTAAGAATTTTCTTCACTGAAACTAATGGGCCAAGCCCAACCCCTGGAAAACAACTCCACACCGTAATCCCCCCTCCACCAAATGATTTGGACCAGTGCACAAAGCAAGGTCCATAAAGCCTTCGATGATCGAGTTTGGGGTGGAGGAACTTGACTGGCCTGCACCTCAACCCGACAGAACACATTTGGGATGAATTTAGAGCAGAGACTGCGAGCCAGGCCTTCTCGTCCAACATCAGTGCCTGGCCTTCTTCTGGAAGAATGATCAATCATTCCCATAGACACACTCCTAAACCTTGTGGACAGCCTTCCCAGAAGAGCTGAAGCTGTTATAGCTGGAAAGGGTGGGCCAACTCAGTATTGAACCCTACGGACTAAGACTGCAATGCCATTAAAGTTAATTTGCGTGTAAAGGCAAGAGTTTTTTTATTTTTTTTTATGGGGAGGTTCAGTGCTGGATGGAACAGCATTGTGCATAAAGGCTGCTTTATTTTTTAGAACCCATAGAATGGCATTGGTTAAGCCTTATCTGGGGCCAAAACTGGAATGATATTTTTCTCCCAAACAGTGCATTAAACAAAGAAAAGCAGGCACATGTAAATAGATTTTTCACTTTCCATATTTACTGTTGAATTTTGTATTTTGCTTGCTCTTCTACCATTATTATTTATTTGTAGAACATTAAAGATTCCGGTGGCTGGCTTATACTTTTCCTGTAGGAAAAACAGCTTAACTGTAGTACAGAAAATTACGCCTGCAAATAAATTTCATTTGTGTTTTATCAGCAGATGAAATTTCTGTATGACTTTTCATCGTCAACCTGGTTTAATCTATTTGCTCTCTACTTGAATTAATCAGGTTGGTTTGAAGAGGCCGTATAATAGAATTATTGAAATGATAAATGCCTTCTAAATATATTTAAAGGATACACATTGAAAATGAGTTCCATCCGCCCCATTCAAGCTCTCCTCTCAACAAGATTATATCTGAGGAGCTGGAAAATTATTTTTTTAATCAGAAACTCAATTTGATTATGTATCACAATGGCGCTGGATCTACAATAGAGATACCAGAAGATCAGCATAAAGGATTGATATGCTTGTAAGGAAGGTTAAATAAAAATTGCAAAACCTTGAAGTACTTTAGACAGAGCCAAGCACAAGAGATGGGTGAGAGTTCAATGATTCATTACTAGATGGTATCTGCATGAACAGATGCAGACAAAGCTCATATGGCCATGGGTGCTAGAGAGAATTAGAAATATATGATGTCCTTGTTCTCCAAGATATCTAGATTGATTTGTATTATCCTTGTAATCTACAGCTAAATGAGAGGGGGACAGAAACCAAAGAAGCCACAAAAATGGCAATTAGATTGAGTGATCAAACTTTAAAGTCCATTTTTTGCCAACATCGCAAAGCAATTATATACAAAAAAATGTTTTTTTCCATCATCAACCTATAGGTGAAAAGGAAATAAATGGGGGAAGAAAATTGGGACTTTAAATGAAGCCATAGCCTGGTAAGGCCATCCGCTTCCATCCCTGCCTTGTAAAGGAAACAAATTTTGCAGTGTTGCAAAATTTGGGAAGAGAGGAGTGGGACTTTAATTGAATCACCTATAGGTGATGGAATGGAGATGTGAAATAGGGGATGAATTTCAACCAATCGTCATAGTTTATTTAAGGTTTTGATACCATTTTAGTTTGATCCCTCAATAAAATCTATTGAAGACCTCAATGTATTGCCCAATTTCAACTTCTTCACAACTGACCAAATTCTGGTGGGAAATCAAACTTGATGGTAAGGTAATAGATTTGTTTCCTACAATTTTTCAATTTCTAGTGAATATTCAAATACAAATTCTAGTCAATACGTGATTGAAATTGGCTTAAAATTGCCATGTGTACGGCCAAGCTTTAGTCTCACATCTAACGGGAGTTTGGTTGAAAAGAGGGAAGGCATATTTGTAATGATATTATTACTATACAGGATTTTTATAGCGCCAACAGTTTGTGCAGCGCTTTACAATAAAGAAGGGACACCGTACAATTACAATACAGTTCAATATAGAAGGAATAAGAGGGCCTTGCTCGTGAAGCTTACAATCTAAAGGAAGGGGGAGGTGGTACAAAAGGTAATGGCTGCAGGGGTTGATCTGATAGAGGTGACTCAAGCACAGTTCTTAGGTGGAGGTGGGGTAGGCATCCCTGAATAAGTAAGTTTTAAGGATTGCCTAAAGGTGGGGGCTGACTGGACATTCTGGGGCAGGGAGTTCCAGAGGATGGGAGAGGCTCTGGAGAAGTACTGTAGGCAAGCATGGGAGGGATGATATCACCTCCTAGACACACGAAAATCTGTAGCTAGCCGCCATTTTGTTGAGGAATCATACATCAGCCATCGCAGTTTGGCACAACAGTTACACATTGCAGCAGTAATCTTAACCCCCTCCCTCCTCCCTTAATTCACTGAATTCATAGACTTAACTCAGGCTCACTTCAAAAGAGCCATTATCTCAGCTAAGAGACATCTAAAACCAATGCAGGGGCCTGTGCAGGACTGCAAACAGCTAATTGAGTCCTGGCAAGATGTCTGTTTCTGCTGTCCAGACCTATCATAAAACTATAACCAAATCCATTAAGAATACATAGCATGTCATCAAAGGATACCCATAATTAATAAGGATCGTAAAAGGCATTCAGAGCACAAGTGACCTTTTGGAGACCTCTGCCCAATCCACACATGATTCATAAACTCAGACAGGGATATGACACATTAATAAAAAGTAACAAATTGAACAAATCAAGTTTATACATGACCACACTAAAACATACAAAAAATAAGATAGCTGTCAGATGCCTCCTGGGTGACATGTTTATCTGAGCTACCCTGTGTTTAGTATCCCTGGACACCGAATTCAGACCCACAAGTCGGGGAGCCGGGAAGGAGTGCACCTTTGGTGACACTAAACCCTGGGGCACCCGTTGTGTTTAAATCTCATTATCGTTCCCCTCTTTCTCTTTTCCCATAGCACAATTGTCTGTCTCACCATTCATGTGGGATACATAATTGAAGCACAATTTGGGCTATCCTGACGGTCTGACCATGTCCACCATTCTCTATGTGGTTGTGTTCTGGAGCAATCATATTTGACGTTTAATTCAAGACAAGCGAACAGGTACTATTTGAAATTACAGTTATGTTGTTAGACTGTTTTCTGTGCTTTTATGGAAGCACTTTGATTGTGCCCCTCCTAAGCTTCGGCCTTTACTTATCCCCTAACTTAATGTCCCTTTTTATGGGTATTAGCTATCATTAATTTTGAACAAACAACATAATCCTGAAAAGAGAAGGACTCCCTATAAGAGGGTTATGTCCCGATCTTACATGTATTTGCCCTAAATTGTCCTTATGGATAAAATATATAAGCAGATAACTAATACAAACGGAATATTCTATTCAATGGGACCATTTATTTTTGCAATATTGTTCTACTCTGCAGCCTAAACTTTGGGACATTTCTTTCCTGGAATTGGATCTGGCTCATTTGATTCCTTTGGCAGGAGTACTTTTACCCTGAGGTTGTTAATCAGGTAAATCAAAAAAAGCCATTATAAGAAGTTTAAAGATGCATATGGTTCTTTCGGTACAATTTAAATAAAATAGTCTGGAAGCCTTTTCTTCTATATGAACATATCTATTAATGTTAGCGCATTTTGTTGATACTGCTGTATAATAAATGTGTTTGTTGTCTATTTAGAATTTATCCACGCCTATAAAAAGTTCCTGATGAAGCAAAGAACTGCGAAACATGTTGAACATACAGGCAATGTGATAAAATTCAGAGTATACTATTCGACTTTACTCCAGTGGTGGAATTGAAAACCACATCTGATGGATTGTATATCTTTGGAACTCCTTTTTATATTTTTTATATTTATATAATATAATAAAAGTTTGTACATTTAAAATTTACTTTTGTATCTTACTGTGTTGGCACCATAAAAATCCCATCTCCCTATATATTTGTTTATTCTCATTCTCTCAGGGATGAAGGTGCCTTTGACCTTCTGAATGAGCACTAGTATTAACAACCTGTGTGTAAGGGTGGGTCATTATACTGTCATCAACCCTGGACAGCCCCTTATCCGTTTTAGCGGTCCGGGGAATCTGTCACCACCCCTTTGATCCCAGAGAAAAAGGTAGATGCCAAGACAGTTGTCAGTTCCCTTTTACCATCAAACTAGGAACATCTGCCAAGTTTGAGAACCAATTAACACCTGGCTTATCAACCGAACTCTGTTCAACCCAGGACATTGTGCAAGTATTCTTCTTCTCTCCCTGTCTTATTACTCAGTTTCTGTATATTGACTTTATTTCTTTGAAACACTTTTTTTTCTGTAAATATTTTATTTGCACCAATTTTGAACTTTTCATTATTAAAACCTTATTTTGAAAGTGTTAACCTTGTCCCTAAAGCTCTTAATGCAAGCTACAAACGAGCCTGTCTCTTGAAGAGTGCTACTGTATAGGATAAGGCCTCTGAGAATACTTGTCTGTGGTGACAGTGTGTGTTACAGATGATTATTCTAAAATAATAATTGGTATTGCTAAAATTAGGAGTCTCCTCCTGCTCAGTCCAAAAGAGGAGGTGGTGGCAGTTAAAGGGTTAATTGCTTAATTAGCCCAATGACAATCGCTCTCAGGCTGCTGGCACCTAGATTTTGGTCCCGCAAGCTAGAAAATCTTTGTGCTGGGTGCAGCAGAGAGTGGCATTGTTACATAATTGACAGGGCGGTATGAGTTTGGCCGGTCCTCTGTCACGAGTTAGTGAGGAGGGCAGGGATCTGATACCCGTGTTCATCACAACATTCAAATTAACAAAAACTCTGGTTTTGAAAGAGAAGATCCCAATGAGGATAATGCCTAGTAAGGAAGTATTTTAATTCTCCAGTAAGCCAATTACATTGCAGGTGGATCCTTGCTCCCCCGTAACATTAAAAAAGCTATCTATATTGAAGAGTGCATTCAAGACATTGCTCTTTTTATTTCGATATAGGAGGAGGGGGCTGCCACAAGTAGTGAACTGATAAATGGTAACTTGGAACATTTTTTACCACTTCCCTAATTTTCCAGGTGCCAAACCATCACAACAAGACCTTCATACTGAGAGCCAGACAACAAATTCATTCTGACATGAGAGCTTGGGCATGCCTCATCATTCCTCTGTCCAATAGGACATCTCTGTGAACCATTGGTGTGCCCTATTAGACATTAGAATACTAATTGCATATCCAGGACATGACGTTGCTGGAATATCCAGGATATGACCTTGCGGAAATATATTGTTCATATATGACACTAGTTATAAATACACCCAAGGAATAATATAATCCAAGGAAGAGTCAATACAATCCCTCTAGTTCAAAACGAATAACTAATATGGTTCTCCAGCAGTCATAATTTAAAAAAGAGGTTACATGCCATACATTCACCTCTAAGTAAACCACGCTTGCCATGATATTCAATAGCCAGACCAAGAGAAATTGGCCACTGCATCAGTTTTCAATAGCAAACCTTGGTAAAATGGCTGAAAATATACCCATCCCCATTTAAGGACGTTAGCTTAACCAGTTGTATGGGAATCATCACCCCTATGCAATTGCTTTAGTTTTAAAAACTACCTAATTTTATCATATTTTACCTTTTTTGAGACATAGTCAATTAGAGATGTCACTTTGGTTTATCATAAGGCTGATCATACTTTTAGGATTTGATCACTTTTCACAAATAAACTTCATGCTGTTAGCCATAAATATACTCTGAATAATCCATGAGCTACGGCAATCCCTTCAGCATAAAATAAGTGATCAGTAGGATTTTTTAGCAGTCACAGGTTCAACAAAAGAGATTACATTTCAGACATCCCCAGAACCTCCAAGAAAATGGCCCCAGAACCTCCAATGAAAAATACACAACGACCGGACCTACAGAAAATGGCTTCTTCACTAGTTTTCAATAGAAAACTTAGAGAAAATGGCCGCCAATATACCAATTAGCATTGCCCTATTTAAGGACATCAGACCAGCCTGTAGTTATCCCCCGATGAAGTCACGTGACCGTAACAATACGCGTTGGGATTCAGCTGCAGGCAAAGACCGGATGTGATGCGGACAGACGAGCTCGGCACTCGTGGATTGTTGAAACAATTTTAAACTGAAAAAGTGAGTGTAAATACATTGTTTTACTGAATAAATCTTTTAACTAATCAGTATTACACTATGGGCAATTCCTCCTTTTTTACATGCCATCACCATTGAGACACGGGAAAAGACCCTGAAGCATCATAGAGGAAACCGGCACCCATAGAGGTTCCCCAGCTCACACCACAAAAAACTTCATAGTCTCAATTGCCCCCACCAGGACACTTAGAGGAAACCACACACCATAGAGGTTCCCCATCCTGACCACCCCCACCCAGACACCCAGAGGCAGGTGGACACACATTGATTTCCAAAGACTCCACCACCTCCTGAAGGACACCCAAAGGAAACCACACACCATAGAGGTCCCCCATCTTAACCACCCCCACCCGGACACCCAGAGGCAGGTGGACATACACTGATCCCCAAAGACTCCACCACCTCTTGAAGGTGAGAGGCTAGCGAGCATTCCAGCTCCACGGACAGCCATCCATTTTTTTTAAAAGGAAAAATAGATCATCACACTGCACAGTGAACCTCATCCACCATTGTTGGAATTGTGAACTTATTAATGCATTTATACTAATTGTGTCACGAAAAGTCCCATTTATGTGTTATATTTACCTACTGTCACCATTTACCTCATATACGTTTTTACAGTATCATTTAAATATAGTGACAAATGTTTCTTTAAGGAATGTTAAGGTTTTTTACACATCACCTTATAGATCACGACTGCAACCTGTGAAATTACACACAGTCACCTATCAGCAACCCACCACAACAATACACCTAATCACACACTAAAAACAAATTGACACCCAGATCGCTCTTCAGGAGACATCTAAATCACTCTTCAAATGACAACGCAACACCAACTTTTATTGTTTTTTTTTCCAAATAAACAGTACACGTTGCAAAGGAATTAGCCCCAGAACTGAATGAGATGAAGTTCTTCTGACTTTCAATCATGTGCACGCAATAATGCTGTTTTTTTCCCTTACAATGTAATTGGGTATTCTTTGCAAAGTGAAAGGTCAGATTCACTTAGCTCTGGGGAAAAATTCCCTTGCAGCGTTGGACAGCCTATTGCCTTTAGTAAATCAGCCCCTTTACATTTGTATTCGGCATTAACGTTACTTGACAGCCCAGATGGGAGACTGAAAGTTTGATAAGGACACTACAAGAATTATAATTTTTTTGCAGATTTGTAATGTTTGGCACGCTTAATGCAGTAGAACTATTAAAAATATTGAAAGAACTCACTTCTTGGGCAGTATTGTCTGACCAATAACAATGGTAAAAATTGTTTCTGTTGTATAATCACTTAAAATGTTACTAAACCCAGGACCCTGCATTCACTATCTGGTCTCCCACAGTGCACAGAACATGGAAATGCAATTATTTTAGTAAATATAAACTGCTAAATACCTTTTCTCATCAGCAGTATATAGCAGTCTCTTGACTCCTATCAGTGTCCGGTTAAAGCTTGTAGGAGGAGTTTTCACTCTCCTCTGACTGTCCTATGAGGCCGCAAGACCACTGATCCTCTGTCTGGACAGCGCTGATTGGCTCTGTGCCAATCACATGTCCCCCTCCAAAGAAAAAAAAAAAACTCTCTAGCAATACACACAAAACTGAGCATGTGCAGAGTGACTCCAAATGCTCTGTCTTTTTAGGAGATGGATTGGGGACAGTGGAAGAAGGAAGGGAGGGGGTCCAGAGAAGACAGGATCAAACTGCTTTTTTACATGATGCGGATGATTAACTCCTTAGGTTCCACAGTAAGTATATAACAATTATGCTTTACTGGATATACAGACTGATTTTACTGTTGTGGATTTAGTAACACTTTAATTGTACTAGATAAGCTTGATTTATTGACTTTCAGTGTGGAGATATATGTGGAAGGACAGAGGGAATTTAATATCACAGCAAATACTTTAGAAAACAAACATTAAAGCACAAAAAATGCCACTTTATTTTCTCAACAACAGGATAACTGTATTAATGTTCTTTTTTCTGTTAATGCTATATGATTGCATGTCATTTTTTTCTTATACTGGATCTTATATTAGATATTGGACAGTAAATGCAAAGCCTGCTTCTCTTGAGAAATGCTTTGTAAAATTAATGTTTAGGATCTCATATCTCTCTCTCTCTCTTTTTTTTAGGTTTGCAGAAGAAACATTATTAGGAGATCATCATGGAGTAGGTATATCATTTGGCTAGAAGTATGCACAACTCCTGCAGTATTGGTGAGAACACTGATTGGACTTTTGATATCCTGATTTGAAAAAGTATTTACTTACATGGGGAGCTCTTTTTAAATTGATGTCTGAGGCAGCAAAGTGGGAATGGCGGAAGTAGTCATGCACAACATCTTTAAACTTGAAAGTGTGATGTTTAGTGAAAGGGAAAATTCCATCTTGTAACACAGTAATTGACATTTCCGTTCCCCAGCTAAATGCATTTAGGAAAATTCCATCCAGCGTTCAAAGACATAAAAAAATCTAATGGACTATCTGGGACAAGAGACTTCATTAACTGTTGAGGGAAGAAGCCCACTCACTTATTCTCTCATTTTCCTTCACTTATACAGGAATTATATAACCAAATGTGCATGGCATTGCTGGACTAAAAATACGTCTATGGACAGTATTCGTATGAATAAATCTCATAGGGGTTGATTTACTAAAAGCAAATAGACTGTGCCTTTTGCAAAGTGCAGTTGCACTCTGCATGTGCAGCTGCTCCAGAGCTTAGTAAATGAGTTAAAGCTTCACTTTGCAAAGAATACCCAATCACGTGCAAGGAAGATAAAAAGCACTGCATTTTTGATTGCACATGATTGGATGATGGAAGTCAGCAGAGTTTCTGCTCATTTACTAAGCTCTGGAGCAACTGCCCTTGCAGAGAGCAACTGCACTTTGCAAAGTGCACAGTCAATTTGCCTTTAGTAAATCAACCCCATAGAATCACAAGTCTTCCTGGTTCACGCCTCCATTTTGCTTTTTTTTTTTTTTTTTTAGATTTATTTAAATTTATTTGTACTATTTTCTTTCTGAAGTGTTTCATTTATTTATATGCTGTATTCTAAATTATCTCCATTTGCAATACATCTTTAATCGGTCATTTTTTTTTTTTTCATGCCATAAAATTATCACATAAAAAGATAACAAAATAGTTCATGCTGTATTTTTTTTTATCAAATTCTGTTTATTGTTTTTAGAATATAAACAACATACATACAACCACAAAACATTCCCCCCCCCCCACCCCCCATACCCTCCCCCCCATTTCCACTGGAACTAAATGATTTCCGTTTAA
>BLSH010086440.1:845478-869588 GCA_018402905.1 Glandirana rugosa
TTCTGAAATCGGACCCACCTTGATAGCTCCAGAGGGCCTTGCTGCCCTCAAAGCAATCGCCAGCGGTTCCATGGCCAGGGCAAAAAGAAAAGGGGACAAGGGACAGCCCTGCCTGGTCCCACGTTTTATATCAAAAAAAGGTGAGACTCCCCTGCCAATCCTGACTGCCGCCCTTGGGGTGCTATAGAGCAATGTGACCCACTCCCTGAACCTTGGGCCGAAACCCATAAACTCTAGAACCCTGCTCATGTAGCACCAATCTACCGAATCAAATGCCTTTTCTATATCTATCGAGACAAGAACTCTAGTAGGCAGACCCTCATTCGGCAGTTGCAGGTGCGTAAAAACCCTTCGCAAATTGGTGTCTGTGGATTTTCCTGGCATGAATCCAGTTTGATCCGCATCTACCAAGGAGGATATAACACTCGCCAGTCTCCTAGCCAACACTTTGGTAAGAATTTTAAGGTCCATATTAAGCAGGGCTATCGGGCGATACGAAGAGCAGTTAGTGGGATCTTTACCCGGTTTCAGGAGAAGAATAAGGTATGCGTCAAGCATAGATTGCGGGAGGGTCTTGTTTTGGAGACAGTATTCGAAAAGAGCCTCTAACCTGGGGGCAATATCTACAGTAAGAGACTTGTATAGATCTGCAGGGAAGCCATCCGGTCCCGGGGCCTTACCTGGTGGAAAAGCGACTATTGCCGCCTCTATTTCTTGCGATGTAATTTTGGCATCAAGCATTTCTCTTTCTTCATCTGTTAGGGTGGGTATGTGTAATTGCATCAGCAAGTCCTCCAAGGCTTGCTGATCATACGGGGTGATGGTCTCGTATAAAGAGGAGAAGAAAGATACAAATTCCGCTAATATGTCTGAGGGCTCTGATAGCAGAACCCCCTGCGCGGACTTAATCACCGGTATATCTGAGGGGGGCTGTCTGTCTTCAGTCAGTAAAGCCAGCAACTTGCCATTTTTGTCACCCTCTGCAAATAGGGACTCTTGCCTGCGCCTCCCCTCCGTGTGTGCCAAGTCTGAGCAATGTACAGAGAGGAGCCTCTGAGCCACCAGCCATGACTCAAGAGACTGCTCTGAGTGCGAGGCCACATGTCTCTCAGCACAATCCCTTTCTCTCGTCTGCAACTCCCGCAACTCCTCACCATGATCCCTACGAGCTGCTTTGATGGATGAAATACATTCCCCCCTCAGCACAGCCTTATAGGCATCCCACACCACCGGGGGTTCGGCAGAGCCAGTATTAGAGGCCCAATAGGCTGTAGTAGAGGACTGAACATTAGTTAGGAACTGATCCTCTTGTAGCTATCCCGGCGCAAGGCGCCAGGGACGCTCCCCCATTCGAGATGGCAAGGCCAGGGTCACCATGAGGGGAGTATGATCTGATAACCCCCCCGCCAGATATTCAGATGCCCTCACAAGACCCAGCACCTGGTTGTTGCCAAAGGCTAAGTCAATGCGGGCAGCCGAACGATGTGTTTTGGAGATGTGAGAGTACATCCGAGAGTCAGGATGTTTCCATCGCCAGAGCTCTCGGAGGCCAGCCATTTCAGCCCAGGACACTAGATCCGCCGACTCACCCCTTCCTTGATTCGAGGAATCCAAGGTCGCATTCAATATTGAGTTGAAGTCCCCCATCCAAACCACAGGAAGGTGAGCATGGGGGGCCAATCTCGACAGCATATCAAATAACATTTGAGGTTGGACAGGTGGAGGCAAATATATATTTACTATAAAAAATTGCACGTTTCTTATGGTCAAAACGACCGCCACATATCGCCCCCCCGGATCGGAGAACACATGATTCACTGAGGCTGGTAACTGTTTACTGATAAGAATGGAGACGCCCCTCGCATAGGTGGAATGAGTGGCATGTAACGCCCTCTGCACCCAGGGCTTCCTTAGTGACAACACCCCACTTCCGCTCAAGTGTGTCTCCTGCAGGACGACATGTGGTTTGACAGATTTTAGATACTGAAAGACAGCTGCACGTTTATATTTGTCATTTAACCCACGTACATTCCAAGAGAGTATTTTTAAATCGTCAGCCATGGTTGAGCCTGGTGAAGTTACTAACCTCCAGGAGCAAGCATCGCCACACTATGAATAGGAGAGACAAGAGGTAGTCAATCGTCATAATTTGCAGTACACAACATTCCAAAAATGAACATTTCCTTAGTACCAGTGAACCAGTGGAACGTAAAATTAACCCCCCCTCCCTACCGTTGCACCAGAAAACAAAAAAACAAAACTGCCCAGTGCTCGCTTTATACCCGTAACAAACCAACAAAAACTTGGTGGGTGGACTCCAACAGACCCAACAGTTCGGCAATCCGTGATCCATTCCTGTCCTTCGTCCACTCCCTGAAGCGGAATATAGTTGAATAGTACTGACATAGTTATGTACAGTGCCGTATAGCCAGGAAATATTAGTACTGAATAACAGTCGCCCATATTTCAGGCCTTGTGCTTGTGTACTCCTCCCCAGCCATCCCATACCATCATCCGCTATGGGAACCCCCCCATGAGGGGCCTCAACCCTTGGTCACCCCCCATTCTATACACCGTTCAGGGACTCAGGAATTGTAATCGAAGGGGAAGACAGGGGGGACCTGTATAAGTTTGGGAGGAAGTACACCAAAGCCAGAGCATGGCAGCAAAAGAGTCAGAACAAAACAACAGGACCAAAAAAAAGGTGAAAACAGAATACAAAAAAAACAGTAGAAAAAGAAGAATCCTTGAAAAGTCACAGTAAGCATTAAGGTAGTTACTGTCTGACCTGTTAACTCCACTGCAGAAAAAAAGAAAAAACTGGCCACCCTTCAAGGGTCCCGGTCTAGCCAGTCGCCTGCCTCTTGTGGCCTATCAAAAAATTTTACCAGGCCTTTGTGTTGTACCCGGAGTTTGCTGGGGTAGAGCATGCTGTACTGTATGGCTTTATCCCTCATTCTTTTTTTGACATCATTAAAAAATCTGCGACGACGTTGAGTTTCAGCTGAGAAATCAGGAAATAGCATTACTTTTGCATTCTCAAAGCGCAATTCTTGCTTCTTCCTTGCCTCTGCAAGCATGAGGTCCCTGTCCCGATAGTTTAGGAACCGGACCAGGAAAGGCCTAGGGGGTGCACCTGGTGGCCTGCTGCCTGTGGGGACCCTATGTGCCCTTTCTACCACATAGGTTGGTGGCATCTCATCCAGGGACAATAATTGCTTGAAGAAATTCTCCGCAAAAACAGAGGCCTTGTTGCCCTCTGCACCCTCCGGCAGCCCCACTACTCGGATGTTGTTCCGTCTTTGACGGTCTTCTGCGTCATCGGCCCTCATCTGGAGCGCCTTTACCGTGGCCTGCAGCTCAGCTAACTGTGTGCCATGCGACTGGGTGCTATCCTCCACCCCAGATATGCGGTCCTCTGCCGAGTTCAGCCTACCTCTGATCTTGTCAATGTCCTGCCGGATCAACGTGCACTCGGCCGTGAGGTGATCAATGTGCACCAGAAGCTCGGCTTTGAACCCCGCCAGGGCATCCAGGATGGGCTTTGTGAAGGCACCAACACCCGCCTCCTCAGACCCGGGTGCGCCGATTTGCAATATCGGGCTCCGAGAGCTCTCGGCTTCACCGTCCTCCATTCCCGCAGACTGTCTGCCTCGTGGAGTGTGCGCACCAGAAGCCAAAATGGCGGAGGCGGGGTCCCGGTTCTGCGAGCGTGTGGAGGCCGCGGGCTGCTGTTGCTTGCCCTGCACCTTCCCCTTCGCTTTTGAGGATCCCACTGGCATCACTGCAGGGTACCGCTTCCTTCCCCAAGGTCTCCTGGTGTGTAGCCAGCACCGAACTGGCAAAATAACTGTAAATTAGTCAGGATAATCCGGGAGCTCCCTTCAGGCACGTCTTGCCTGGTTCACATTCGGCCACGCCCTCCTAGTTCATGCTGTATTAATGTCAAAATGTGAGATATGGTAATTTTATTAGCTTCAATAAAAATTTATGAAACAAAATAAAAAAATAGCCACAGATGACAACTCCATCAAAAAGGATAAAATGACTACCTTATCAGATTGCTTTATATTGACTGGGCAAAATTAAAGTGATTGAGGTGCTCATTTTGTGTTGTAGCTATGATTAGAATATAGAAAAGACTGACTGGGTTGATTTACTAATGGCAAATACACTGTGCACTGTGTAAAGTGCAATTGCACTCTGCAAATGCAGTTGCTCCAGAGCTTAATAAATAAGTTAAAGCTTTGCAAAGAATACCCAATCACGTGCAAGGAAAATTTAAAAAAATGCACTTTTGCTTGCACAAGCTTGAAGTGTGCAACTGTGCTTTGCAAAGTGCACAGTATATTTACCTTTAGTAAATGAACCCCACTTTTTGAATGACTATATAGAACATTTGTGTAGTCACGTTCATAGAAAATTTTGTTTATAATGAGTTCTTACACTTGCGTTTTTGTGTATTCAAAATGGTGTGAGCTATACAGTAAAACTTGCATTTGCAAAAATCTAGTTGACTTACCACATAAATGTATGGAAAAAAAATAACTTACACAGTTACGTGCTCATTCATAGCTTTTTTGACATCTGTATAACCAGTCAGTTATGGGCAAAGTAAGCTGAAGAAGAACCAGAAGAAGATCCAGAAGAAGTACAGTAGAGCCCTTACTACCCTACAAAGTGGGTTATTTTAAGATAATTTTAAGACAGTGGTTCTCAACCTCAGTCCTCAAGTACCCCCAATGGGCCATGTTTTGGGAACTTCCCTTGGATAAAATAGCTCTTATCAATACCGTGTCATTGATATTTATTTGAAGCAGCTGTGGAAAGTAAAGGAAAACCTGAAAACAAGGCCCGTTGGGTGTACTTGAGGACTGAATTTGAGAACCACTGTTTTAAGATAATAGGTAAAGACTTCACCAAGGAGAGAGAGAGGGAAGGGGCTGGAGGATATAAAAAGCTAGCCAGTTTGGCTGTCAGCGGCGGTGGATGCAAGCGGCGCACACGCACGATTGAGGTACGCTATTGACATTAACAGATACTGGCATATGGGACTTTTGATTTGTACTTGTCACCATAATACTATATATAATTGTACATTCAGGTGAGACTTTTGTACCCCAGTTGGGATATTGACAAGGACGCTGAGCGTTCTCCGGGTGTAAGGATTAACCCCTTGCCAGCATATATGCAGGTAACTGTGATTCAGCACTATTTGTCACTCATGGAATGTACAAGTGAATGGTTGTTCACTCTTACCACAAGCTGACTTACTTATTCCCATGTTTCTTTAGATTGGTGATATACAAAATTAACTGTATCAGAGTACTCAAACCATCAGGCGTCCCCCTCCTTGCTAGGCTTCCATCTCGGTAAGAATAAGCTAAATATTATCTTATATGAATACAAATACACTTATATATACACTCGCTTATACGCCTTATAAATATGTCCTTACTTAGGAACAACTATTTTGCAGCACCGTACGTGCGATATACGCTGTCATTTATCGGCCTCTATTTCCCACCGCCGCATTACTTCTCTAGGATTATCTCCCGTTTGGACTGATGGGGTAAGCGGGCATCCTTTACCATTTTTACAAACATAACTAGGTATGTTAATTTCTATCCCCCTTTTTGGTATTTATCAACTAACCAATAGAGTTGAGCGAACCCGAACTGCAACGTTCGGGCTCGTACCAAACTTTCGGGTGTCCGTGTCCTGAATCCGAACTCGAACGTTTGAGAAAACGTTAGGGTTCTGGTTCTGGTATTTTATCGTGCATGTTGAATAGCTGCAGGGCAGCCAATCAACAAGCGTTTCACTGGTTTTCCCTAGAAGCCATCACAGCCATGCCTACTAATGGCATGGCTGTGATTGGCCAGTGCATCATGTGACCCAGCCTCTATATGAGGCTGGAGTCACAGTGCTGCATGTCACATGCTCTTAGGTTAGTGTAGGGAGAGGATGCTGCCGGCGCTGTGAGGGACAGATTGTGAGGGACAGATTGCAGTGATAATAACTAGGTAGAGATTACTACTACTGCTTTGAGGGACAGATTGTAGATTTATAACATCTCATCCTGCATTACAGAATGATCTGATTACAGAACGATCTCTCATCCTGCATTACAGAACAATCTGATTACAGAACGATCTCTCATCCTGCATTACAGAACGATCTTAAGGGACAGGTTGCAGATCTAATAACATCAAATCTCCCATTTTTCTTCCTTTTGCAGCCCTCTAGCACTTTCCAGGACTTTTTTACAGTCATTTTTGTGCCCAAAAGTTCGGGTCCCAATTTAATTCAATGGGGTTTGGGGTCCGGGGTAAAGTTCGGATAACGTTCGGTACCGAACCTGAACGTTTCCGGAAAGATCGGCCGAACCCGCCGAACCCGAACATCCAGGTGTTCGCTCAACTCTACTAACCAATAGACAATCTTGTGAAATATATATATATATTTTTTTAATAACCCTCAATGCATCGTAATAGTATTCAAAAGAGTAAGTTAGGACTATTATTTTTTGTATCTTCAATAAAATAATAAACTATAATTTATATTATTATTATCATTCTAACAGTGTATCCTCTCATGCTTGCCCCGGGGGAACATCCCAGGCCTTAGTGCCTAGGTGTTGTGGTTTAGCTTTACAGGTGAGTTTTTGACATGTGATAATGCATGCATATATGTAACACACTCTGTTCATGAATTTTGTATTTGAATTACTATTAGATATCATTGTTCGTTGGTTGTTGTAGACATGTTAATGTGAATATATGTACTAATATGTATCATTGTTTCTAGTACGCACTAGAAATTGTGCATTCTCCTGAGGAAGCGGTTCTACCGCGAAACATGTTGGGAAGCACATACCAGCATACTGTGAGAACTTGAATCAATCTTCTCCCCTTTCGGGAATAACTTGTACACAATTGTTTTTAAACATTTATTTTTTTGTGTGTTTTTAGTACCCAACAATAATAATAAAAAAAACTTTGGTTTTAACACTTTTGACTTTGTGAGCCTATAGCTGTACCATTAAAATCCCACAGCCCCTTCCCTCTCTCTCTCCTTGGTGAAGTCTTTACCATTTTAAGATAATAGATGGAGCCATGCAAACTATTTCTATTGTCCCTGAACCAGCTGTGCATCCAGAACCACCATCCTACAACACAGATACAACATAATATTGCAGTGTTGTTTTTCCCAAAGTGCATACAGCTGTTCTATAGGTGACATTACACCAAAGTGTGAAACCTTTGGATGTGGACCCATATCTAGTTCCATTACTGAATATATTGAATTACTGCAGTCCTTATGTCTTACATCCCATCCATTCTATTGAGGTTTTAGGCCTGTGCACACCTGAAGCAATCTCTACTGCCCCCTCTGAAAGCAATCCATGGTGAATCGCCTTCATAAAGCAGTAAATCAGCAGGTGCCAGGCATTTAGAAGGAGATACTGCTGCCTCTTGAATGCCCTTTTTCAACAGCCAAACAGGAATTTGCTATGTAAATACCAAGTTGCAACTTTGAGCAAAGAGTTCGGTTTGCGGATGGGCATGGACCCATTCATTTGAATGATTTACCTTTCCCTTCAGCATGTGGTATGATTTTTTTCACAGCTGCACCATGTTTAACCACTTAAGGACCAGAAGGATTTCCCAACTTAGGACCAGAGCACTTTTTGCGATTCGGCACTGCGCAGCTTTAACTGACAATTGTGCAGTCGTGCAACGTTGTATCTAAATGGAATTTGCGTCCTTTTTTTTCACACAAATATATTTTTTGGTGGTATTTGATCACCTCTGCATCATTTCTGATCACCGCTATAAACAAAAAAAGAGCAACAATTATGCAAAAAAAAAAAAATGTCTTACTTTATGCTAAAATACATATCCAAAAAAAATATAAAAAAACAAATTTATTCATCAGTTTTGACTGATTAATATTCTTTCTCATATTTTCAGTAAAAAAAAATTGCAATCCGCGTTTATTGATTGGTTTGCGCAAAAATTGCCGCGTTTGCAAACCATGAGAATTAATTTCTGGTGTTTTTACAATTTTTTTTTTTTACTAGTAATGGCGGCGATTTGCGATTTTTATCGGTACTGCGATATTAGGGCAGACATGTCAGACATTTTTGACACTTTTTTGGGACCAGAGTGGGGGATGGGTACCGCGCTTAGGATAGGGGTGTATAAGCCTACTGCCGCCCAGTAGACTCTTTGTCCAAGAGTGGGCAGAGAGTGATTAATCAATGTTTACAGAAGGCTGGGCCAGGCGCTGCTTGTGGTGTGATATATGGTGTAATACCAGTGATGTGCAATTAAATACTTAATGTATGTGTCAAATGCGCATAAAGTGCTAGTGCATTAAATATTCCCTATAATGTGTCAAGTACAATATTTAAATACATAATCCCTCAAAAGTGCTAGTGCGATAAATATTTCCTATGTAGGGTCAAGTGCAATATTCAATTCATAGACGTATCCCCTGTGCAATTGATTCCACATATATACCATCAACAAATATCTTAATAATGTGATACTTAATAAGATTTAAAATCTACATACAACATATAAAATACAAAAAAGGAAAAAATAATGAAAAAATAAAAAATGTTCAGTGCAATAAGTGTTCGTGATTAGTTATCTTTCCAGCAGCAGTCTTTCAGATGTATACAAGCTCAGATATCACTCTTTATGGTCATATTTATACATATATGCTGCAATCTTCAAGGGCTTGAATGGATGTGGGTCACACGTGCTGCCCCTGTGGATACCCCACTTGCCGAACGGCATCAAAACGCAAGGGCGCCTGTTTGGTAGTGCCTGGGGTCTCCTGTATGTTCCAAGGTTGTTGTCTCCGGGGTCCTTAGCCAAGGGTATTAGTATCCATATGTAGGAGGGAAGGTATAAAAAGCGCCCAGATGATTGAATATAAATCGCCCAAACAGGTAATCGCTGGATATCCCATATAGATGTTATGGTTAATCAATGCAGGCTCCTCTCTCCTCAGTAGCACCGATCTCCTGTCATGTAAACACCCCAGGGAAGCAGATCTGTGCATACAGCCATTGGCTCTTTTCTCTTTTAACCACTTCCTTACTGGGCACTTAAACCCCCCTCCTGCCCAGACCAATTTTCGGCTTTCAGCGATGTCGCATTTTGAATGACAATTGCGCGGTCGTGCGATGTTGTACCCAAACAAAATTGATGTCCTTTTTTCCCCACAAATAGAGCTTTATTTTGGTGGTATTTGATCACCTCTGCGGTTTTTATTTTTTGCGCTATAAACAAACAAAGAGCGATGATTTTGAAAAAAGAACAATATTTTTTACTTTTTGCTCTAATAAATATCCAAAAATAAAATATAAAATAAAAAATGATTCATTGGGTTTGGACAATTTATATTCTTCTACATATTTTTGGTAAAAAAAAATCGCAATCTGCGTTTATTGATTGGTTTGCACAAAAGTTATCGCATCTACAAACTATGGGAATTGATTTATGGCGTTTTTATTATTATGGTTTTTTTTTACTAGTAATGGTGGCGATCTGCGATTTTTATCGGGACTTTGATATTGGGGCGAACATGTCGGACATTTTTGACACTTTTTTGGGACCAATGACATTTATACAGCGATCAGAAATTTAAATGTCCACTGATTACTGTGTAAATGTCATTGGAAGTGAAGGGGTTAACCTGTAGGGGGCAGTGAAGGGGTTAACAGTGTTCCCTGGGTGTGGTCTAACTGTGGGGGGGATGGGTTGGCAGGGACATAACAGATCTAACTAATCCCAGTGACAGGGATCAGTAGATCTGCTTGTCCCCCTCTCACAGAACGGAGAACCGCCGTGTTTACATTGGCGGTTCCCCGTTCTGCAGCTCCGCAGGCGATCGCGGGTCAGGAGCGGACATCGAGTCCGCCCGACCCGCGGGCATGCCCACGCAGTGAGCGGCGGCCGCGCACGCGCCGCCGTCTGTGAATGCGCGCCGGGGGCGTGCAAAGGGGAGGACATCAATAGACGTCCTCCCGGAGATTGAGATCCGCGCTGTAGCTGTCTTTCGTCTATATCGCAGATGTCAACAGGTTAAAGTCTATCCAAATCTAAAAGTTTAGGCAGAGGAAAGAGACATGGATAGAGTAGGACAGGGTTTCTAAACCGGGGTTCTGTTAAACTCTGAGGTTCTTCTAGAGGTTGCTAGGGAATCCTTGAGCAATAAAGAGTTTTTAACTTCAGTATCTACTGATATCAATTATCTTTCCCACTAGTCAACAATGTAAGAGTTTCCTTTGGCCAACAATGTATGGGATGACCAGACTCCGACTACCAATACAAAAAGGCACTTTACCACTGACCACCAATGTAAGGGGCACTTCAGTTTTCACCGTTGGTGTTTCTTTTCTGGTCATTATTATGATTTTCATGATTTAAACATTTGAAACATGTTTTTTTCTTAAAGAGTAGAAGAGTGTTTAAAAAAATCTATCTGATCTGGGTGTCATGCATGCTAGATACTCTACATTCTATATTCTATGTATTATCAACTATACTTATTTACAGCTTACTGACCACGTAATAATTGATTGCAATCTGAGATTTAATAATTTAGCAGGGGTTCTCCAAAACAAAATGATTGCAAGGGTTTCTCTGTATTGAAAAGGTTTTTGAAAGACTGGAGTAGGGAATGGTTTAAAACCCTGGCCAAATTTTATTGCCGCCTGTGTCCCTACCGGTGAGCTTAAAACCATTTTAAACGATCACCTTGTAAAGCAACCCGTTTGGTTTAAAACAGAAATGAAAGGCAAAACATTTGTGTATAGATATGAAAAATTACATTATAAATACCTTTTTTTCCCCTTTTTATTAGTGATCACATACCCTCTGTTCTCAGCTGTGTAAGAACTTGGGGAGGAGAAACAGCAGTACACTGGTCTTCCCAGTGAAAGGCTCTGCGGGGGTGGGGGATCAGGAAAAGTCTGATCATTGGAGGAGAGCAGGCTGAGAGCTGCCCACTGTGTGTTCTCCTGCCTAGTGTGGTCAGTTTTAAATAGGAAAGCAGAGGGACTGGCAGGAACACTAGAGATATCAAACAAAGCAATACAAAGAGAACAGGATACTTTCTCATACGAGTACACGGTACAGCAGGCACATATCAGGAATATGAAGTGTTGGATTTACATATTATTTAACCCCTCTCTGTTTGTTTGGCTGTCTATTGCCACCAGGACAGGAATTTATGGGAAATGCAAAACTTTACAACTGTCAACAAGAAATCTTCCAAAGGGGACATTAGTTCTGGTGACAAATGTCTAAGAAGGGATATTATCTGGACTTGAAGAGTTTTCCTCTTATGCCCCATCCTGTCTCGGGAACAGGAAGTGAGGAGAAATTCCCACTCTGTCCAAAACTACAAGAAAGGTTTTTGCTTTTGATTTACTTTCATCATCAAGTTGCCAGACTTCCGTGTCTATTCTCTAGAAATTTCAACTAGCGTTTAATCACAATAAAATTCAAAGCAACATACCAAAATCTCTGGCATGTAAATACATGAACCATTGTTGGGAGGTTGCCTTGTTTCATTTAGCCATTTTTGCTTTCAATAAGTGGAAGAAATAGTTTGAAAATTGTCCTGTGCGCGTCCAGCATAAATATGGATTGGATTGATCTCCAGGTAAAGTAGGCAAGCCCCTTTAACTTTATTCATATTTCCATGGCAGCTTTTCTCACATTAATTCATTTCTTGTCCTTTCAGTACAGTGTTGCCATGTTACTTGTAACCTTAGCAATGAATGTGACAGCATTCTTGTGAAATGTTTCATATTCATACACATTTTTACAGTATTAAATCATTGTGTAGCAATAAATCAACTCATAGAAGCTGACTGAGGTTGTTGAAGATTAACTGACATTTTCTAAACGAAAATAAAGATGTGATGAACAGTCAATTTTAGTGCAGGATAGGGGTTATGATTTGGAGAAGCGTGTAAAATCTAGAAGCTGGCATAGTAGTAGGGCATTCTCAAGATACCCTCAGCTACACTACAGAAAAAAATTGAGCATAGTCAGTATGGCAAAGGTGTAGCAGTGTCTTGCTAGCTGTCTTGATGAGATAAGAAGTCCATTCGTTATGTATCACCCTCTAGTGTGCTACTAGTGTAAGTGTAGGTAAATTTATGTTTTGGCTCATGGTTAAAGCGGAGTTCCACCCAAAAGTGGAACTTCCGCTTTAAGGACTCCTCACCAGTGGTGGCCCATCCATAGAGGGCGCACGGGTGCCGCCCCCCCATCCATGCATCCGGCCCCCTGATCTACATATTTGGGCGCTGGACTATGGATTACAATGGGGGGGGGTGTTTTTTTGAAGCACTTGATTAGAGCTAGAGGCTCTAATAGGCTTCAAAAAAGGGTGGGCTCGGGGTGCAGAGCCCTGTGCCCCGATCCCACCCAGTTCTGTAACCATAGCAAATTAATTTTCGCTACTTTCTTGCCAATCAGGAGGCAGGTCGTGAGACCTGTTTCCCAATTGGCCAAAGCGTCAGGTGATCCTATTGGATGACTAGCGCTTAGGCATATGTGAAAAAGAAGACAAACAGCTCTGGAAGCCGCCGGAGGAGCGAACACCGGAGCCACTGCTTGCACTCCAGGAGAGGAAGAGAGGACACCACAGCCCGCTGTGTCCTTAACCCTAGATTGGGTAAGTGCCGGCGGGGGGGTGCTGTCAGTGCCATGCCGCCGGCCGCCCGGGGGGTTGTTTTTACCCCCCCAAAAGAAAGACCCACCAGCCGCCACTGCTCCTCACCCCCTTACATGACGTATTTGTCATGTAGTTTTTTGGGAGGGAGTGGGTACCTTGTTTGAACATGTACCCAGCTCCCACTTCTGCTCCGGCTGCCTAGGCGACTCCAGCCCGGCCATTGAGGAGGCGCAGTGCGAATTGTGCATGTGCAGTGTGCGCCCGGCTGTGAAGCCACACGCTGTCACAGCCGGGAGCCCAAACTTGTGGTGCAGATGCCGGAAAGAACCAAGGGAGAGAACAGAGGGTTCAGGCAGTCGCATCGCTGGATCGTGGGACAGGTGAATGTGTGTTTATTAAGTCTGTAGCTACACTTTTTGTACCTGCTGACTTTAAATAAACATAAAAATGGCAGGAACTCCGCTTTAACTCATGAATTTCGAATCTGGGTCAAAAGATTATTGCAGGTCAGCTGAATAACCCATGCAGGCAGGTCTCTGGTACCCCCCTGGATCTGGAAGTTTGGAGAAACTTCTAGAAGCTGGAGGGCGGAGGCAAGGAGGGTTGATCTGCATACTTAGGGAAGTTTGAGATCCTTGAAGATCCTCGTACATTTAACAAGGGTCAGGAGCAGTAGCGGTCCGTAATACAGGGCCTAATCTACATGCAGGGCGCAGGACGCATGGATTCCACTGTGGTATTTTTAATTTTTTTTTAGAAGCACTTGATTAACCGCTTGCCGACCGCTGATCAGCAATTGACGGTGACAAGGTGGCTCGTGAGCGCAAATCGCCGTCATACGACGGCGGCCGCGCTCACGAGCCTAGTGAGCGCGCGCGCGCCGCCAGAGGCGCGCCCGCTCGCTCACTGTGTTCGGGGAGGGCCAGGGAGCGGGTGCGACGGCTTCGATTGCCGCCGGCTACCCGCGATGGCCCCCCCGGAGCGAAAGAGCAGAGGTCCGTGTAAGTAAACACGGACCTCCGCTCTGTGTGAGGGGGAAGGGATGTGATCACAGCCTTCCTGTATACAAAGGCTGTGACCACTTCCCTTCCCCAGCTAGGGCAGTCCCCCTACAGTAAGAACACGCCCAGGGAACACAGTTAACCCTTAGAGCGCCCCCTGCAGGTTAACCCCTTCACTGCCAATGACATTTACACAGTAATCAGTGCATTTTTATAGCACTGATCGCTGTATAAATGCCAATGGTCCCAAAAAAGTGTCAAAATAGTCCGACATGTCCGCTGAAATATCGCAGTACCGCTAAAAATCGCAGATCGCCGCCATTACTAGTAAAAAAAAAAAAAATAATAAAAACCCCAAAAATGAATTCTCATCATCCGTAAACGCGACCACTTTTGCGCAAACCAATCAATAAACGCCGATTGCGATTTTTTTTTATCGCAAATATGAGGAAGAATATAAATCGGCCAAAAACGGTGAAAAAAAATGTTTTTTTTATATTTTTTTTTTGGATTTGTATTTTAGCAAAAAGTAAGAAATTTGGGTTTTTTTGCAAAATGGTCGCTCTTCTTTTGCTTATAGCGGCGATCAGAAATGACGCAGAGGGGATCAAATATCACCAAAAGAAAGCTCTATTTGTGGGAAAAAAAGGACGCAAATTTCGTTTGGGTACAACGTCGCACGACCGCGCAATTGTCAGTTAAAGCAACGCATCGCCGAATCACAAAAAAGGCTCCGGTCCTAAAGCAGCAAATCCTTCCGGGGCTGAAGTGGTTAAAGCTCGAGGCTCTAAAAAAAGGGTGGGCTCCATGCCACCCAGCTATGTGACAATATCACATTAATATTCGCTATTGTCTTCCTGATTCTCCTCCGGGTCAATCAGGAAGCGGGTCCTGAGACCCGTCACCCGATTGGCCGAGAGGAAAAGCGATTCTATTGGCCACCGAGGAGGAGGGAGGAGGTGCAGGGGAAGCTGACGCCGTGAAGCACCAGTAGGACTATTTTTCACTTTCGGATTTTGGCAGATTAAACTGCTGCAGAGCACTACACAGGTGAAGCCCGGTGCTATATCAGTACACTGGAGCCACCGGGAGCGCTGCTGCGAATTAATCTGCCTAAAACCGAAAGTAATGAAATAGTCCACTCTCTGTCCCCCGGCCCCAGCTGAACAGCTGCACAGCGGGGGATTTGTTTATTGCTAGACAAGGTATGGAAGTTCCCACCCGCTCACCTCGCCCCCAGGCTCCCAGCTCCAGAGGAACCACCTGCAGCCGGGACCTAGGTAGAAGAACTGCCCAGACCAGGTACTGGGGGGGACTAACATTGATGGGCACTGATCAGGCTGCATTAATGGGAACTGTTATGGCTGCGCTGATGAGCACTGATCAGGCTGCATTAGTGGGCACTGGTGTGGCTGTACTGATGGGCCCTGGTGAGGCTGCATTAATGGGCACAGGCGAGGCTGCATTAATAGGCACTGGTGTGGCTGCACTGATGGGCACTGATCAGGCTGCATTAATGGGCACTTGTGTGACTGCGCTGATGAGCACTGATCAGGCTGTGCTGATGGGCAATGGTGTGGCTGCATTAATGGGCACTGGTGTGGCTGCATTAATGGGCACTGGTGTGGCTGCATTAATGGGCACTGATCAGGCTGCATTAATGGGCCCTTGTGTGGCTGCGCTGATAGGCACTGATCAGGCTGCATTAATGGGCACTGGTGATGCTGCATTAATGGGCACTGGTGTGGCTGCATTAATTGGCACTGGTGAGGCTGCATTAATGGGCACTGGTGAGGCTGCATTAATGAGCACTGGTGTGGATGCATTAATGGGAACTGATCAGGCTGCATTAATGGGCACTTGTGTGACTGCGCTGATGAGCACTGATCAGGCTGTGCTGATGGGCAATGGTGTGGCTGCATTAATGGGCACTGGTGTGGCTGCATTAATGGGCACTGGTGTGGCTGCATTAATGGGCACTGATCAGGCTGCATTAATGGGCCCTTGTGTGGCTGCGCTGATAGGCACTGATCAGGCTGCATTAATGGGCACTGGTGATGCTGCATTAATGGGCACTGGTGTGGCTGCATTAATTGGCACTGGTGAGGCTGCATTAATGGGCACTGGTGAGGCTGCATTAATGAGCACTGGTGTGGATGCATTAATGGGAACTGATCAGGCTGCATTAATGGGCACTTGTGTGACTGCGCTGATGAGCACTGATCAGGCTGTGCTGATGGGCAATGGTGTGGCTGCATTAATGGGCACTGGTGTGGCTGCATTAATGGGCACTGGTGTGGCTGCATTAATGGGCACTGATCAGGCTGCATTAATGGGCCCTTGTGTGGCTGCGCTGATAGGCACTGATCAGGCTGTATTAACCTCCCTGGCGGTATGATTATGTCAGATTTTTGTGTCTCAAAGAGGTACATTGTTTTGCATGGAAATTTGGCATTTTATACTGTAGGCCTGTAATTCTTAGGAATAACTCACTTAAATCTGTCCAAACAAGTCTAGTAGACATCCCGGGTATGATAAAGTTTTAAACTAAATCATTAATTATAATATAATAAATAACTATAAATAATTATCAAAATAATAATATAATAATAATAAAATGTATTCAATAATGTAGTCAAATCAAAAAAAAAATTTGCTCAGTTGCAGAATTGTCGCTGTCGTCACTTTCAGTGTCTGATGACAAATTTCCCCACGAATCAGTATCACTTAATTCTGCAAGTGATTCTGTTTTCTAGCTGGTCAAAAAACGCTTTTAAGGAACACTTTTTGGATGGCCTGTGACCCAACCGGGGGGAAGGGGGGGGTGGGGGTGGGTGGCGTAGGATTGTTTCGCATCCCCTCAAAGAATATACCACCAGCCACCACTGGTCACACATTTGCATTTGAAAACTTGCTTTGTCTGGATATAATAAGGAAGCAGCGTTGTTTAAAAAGTGCACTTGTGCGTTAAACATACACCTGCATGTGATTTCAGATGTGAATTTGTATGAAAAATAAAATATAATATTATAAATACATGCATTTACATATGTTTCTCTGGGTTGCTAAACATTGAATTGAACTTTCCCTATTTCCATGTAATCTGATTTTTGATGTGCCCTGCTTGTGTAATCACCAGGTCACAGCACGCCACTTGTAGGAGCGTTCTCTTGATTTGATCCATCATCGGCAGTAAGCATCAGCATGTTTTAATCAACAGGTGCTACACAGCTGTGCTTCATTACCCCACTTTGCATATATGCTAATTGGCTTGAAATATTCTGTCCACATATCCTGGGGAAGAAAGAGAGCGGCGGTTTGTGATAAAGTATCAGGAATACTTGCTTTGGATGACGGTTTTCTCTCTCATACTCATTTTGATGGCAGAAAAAAAGGGAGTAATTGGACTTTATAAAAACTTAAACAGCATTAAAGTGTAATTGCGGGTTTAGACAATTTGTGATGTACAGTATAATTATCAAAGACAAATTATTCCAGCAATATGAAATATGCAGCAGTGATTCTTTCATCAACTTTCTTTTTCAGGGGGAGAAAGGAGAAGTCTAAGGAGAGCAATGAGTCACACTGTGGCCTGGACTATGTGCTGAGTTAAATGGGCTTTTCTTCTCTTACAAGACAGAAAATTGCCAATTAAGACTGCAGTAATTTGGGATTATCCTTCCATTCTCATTTGATGAAGTTAAAGTGTAGCTTATAAATAGCTGAAGTGTATGAAAGACAAATTTAAAAAAAAAATACATTTAGTTTGAGTAGGGAAGGATTACACCCTTGTGAGTTTTATTGATGTCTGCGTAGAGTAACCCTCTCTATTTGTACCGGTGCCCATTGTCACTGGGAGAGAAATGGGTGTATTTATAAAAATCTGCATAGCTGTTTGTCTATGAAAACTGCATGTAAATTCTCGATTGTTTCCAGGCTATATTCTCTGCAATTCAAATGTGCGAATGTGGAAAATACTGCATTATGGCCACTAGCTGGAGCTGAGGAGCATACTTATTTATAAAGTTAGTCAGTGCCATCTAGTGACCATAACATAGTATGGCCACTAGATGGCATTGACTATAACTAAAACAGAGGCTCACTCCCTCTGCACCACCACCATTCACAAAACGTCTTTCATTTTTTAATGAATATAAGGAGTTCCCTGATTTGATGAAGTGGAGGGGTGGAGCAGTGACTGCAAGATCTTCACCTCACCCATTTTTGAATTCACTGGAAAAGTACAAAGTGTTCTGTGGATCATGCCAGTGCCAAGTGATTGATCCCCTGTAGTCACAGGACCCAGGAGATCGCTGCTATCACTGTAGTAGCGCTGACTACTACAGTCATTGTCAGCTTTCCCTTGGGTATGGGATACGCATACTTACATCCAAGCTGGACCAATGTAACTATGCAATTAAGATCATAATGGAGTTCAACTTTAACCGCAAAAATGCAAAAGAAAAAATTCTCCAGCCTGGATGTGTGGTAGTGCTGTGTAAGTCTTAAGATGCACTGAAATACAAATTCAGCTTTAAAACTAATGAAAGTGGAAACAGGGCCAGCTGTACAGCTGTGTGAATTTATGTGCGGTAAGTAGTGTGCACTTATGTAGTTAGTCATTGCTGCATTAGGCGTGTAACAGGTTCACCTTAAAGATTTAATTCACTTCACTGGATCTGTGAATGGAAATACTACAAGTCTCATCTGCCACTGCAGCAGAGGGACTTGTAGATCTCAGTGGTGCACAAGTTTGGTGACATCCCTAGTAATCCATTTATTACCTCCTCCAGCCCCATAACAATAGGTCCATACCTTGTAATGGAACTTGAAATGTGGGAAGAGTCTGCAGGAGCTTAGGCACTACACCTACAATCCACTTATCATATTTCGAATGCTCTTCAGGCTCCACAGCAAAATGTAATAAATTCACATTTTGTTAAAGCTTAAAGTGTTACTAAACCCATGACCCTGCATTCACTATATCTGGTCTCCCAGGGTACACCCAACATTGAAATGCAATTATTTTATTAAATATAAACTGCTAAATACCTTTTCTCACCAGCAGTATATAGTGTAGTAGTGGTATATATAGCAGTCTTGTGACTTCTAGCAGTGTCAGCCAGTGTTATTTGTACAGTGACAGTGCATTTTTTTAGCAACGATCCCTGTATTGGTGTCACTGGTCCCCAAAAAGTGTCACTTGGTGTCAGATTTTTCCGTCGCAATGTCGCAGTCCAGCTAAAAATCGCTGATCACCGCCATTACTAGTAAAAAATATTTAAAAATGAAAAAGTCCCTAAATCTATACCATAGTTTGTACACGCTATAACTTTTGAGCAAACCAATTAATGTGTGCTTATTGGGATTTTTTTTTACTGTAGCAGAATAAATATTGACCTACATTTATGAAGAAATTTGATTTTTGTACATTTTATTGGATAACGGAAAATTTCTATCAAATACTTACCGTAAATTTCCTTTCCTGATAGACTTCATGGCAGCATACGTGTAGGTTAGCCCCACCTCCTTAACTACCCCTCTCCCATAAATCTTTGCTCCATGCCAGCGGCCATGTTCCATGACTAGCTTACTCCAGGCATTGGGAGGGGACTCCTGCTGCCATGGAGTCTATCAGGAAACGAAAATTACAGTAAGTATTTGATAGAAATTTTCTGTTTTCCTGACAGACTCCATGGCAGCATACGTGTGGGAAATAACTCGCTACACACACAGGTGGGAAATGCTGAGCAAAGAAAGTTTACTTAACACCGTCAACCGACAGTACTTGTAAACCAAATTAACTTGAAGATAGGGCAGCTGCTTCAACACAGTAATGGGACATATACGTGATGATAGAAGACCAGGAAGCTGCCCTGCAAATTACTCTGGGAGCTACATGACGCGAAGCTGCCCCAGATGTAGACTAGCTCCTGGTCAGGTGAGCAGACACTATCTCCAAAGGAGGCCGGCCCTTGGTTCTGTGAGACTGTTGGAAGACCTAGGCAATCTGTGTTTGATGTAATGCAAGTAAAGACAGCACAAGCCATAATGTCACCACTGCCATCCACAGCGCGCATGCGCTGCGTCCCTGAGCAGAAGTAACCCAGGGATGCAAGGCCGGAAGAGAGAGCAGCGGCTTGGAACGCCCATGTGCTCCAGATGCCATAGGCTAGAAGACACTAGAGCCAGGGAAGAAACAGACAAACAGAAAATACACACAAACTGCTGCCATGGAATGTGTAATATAAAAGTATACATCACCGCACACAACAACGTCAATCCTACTTCTACGATCAGATTGGGCCAGGCCAGGTAGGTTGATCACACCAGACTTGTTTCTTTGGGCAGGACAGTGTACACACACCGGACTTAGCAGATAGGGCCGCCTGCTCACAGCTAGGCTTTCTGGCCAGTGCACACTTTTCAGCTGCTTCCCAGGCTCCGCCTTCAGCGCTACTCTGCTTAAGAGCCAGTTCACACTGGAGCGGAGCGACTTGCAGGGCAAAGCAAGTCGCCCCATTCGAGGCTACCTCAGCGCGGCTTGCAAGGAGACTTCTTTATATAGAAGTCAATGCAAGTCGCGCTGAGGTCGCCCCGAAAATAGTGCAGGAACCTTTTTCTAAGTCGGAGCGGCCTGAGTCGCTCCTATTAGAACGGTTCCATTGCACTGCATGGGGACGACTTGTCAGGCGACTTGAGTCGCCTCAGTGTGAACCGGCCTCTTATACACTCCATACCCTGCTAACAGCTAGGGTCTATCGAAGGGACACAACTCCTCTGGCTGCTTGACCGATTCCTGACTGTGGTGGACTCTTCACGTAGAGAACCGTCTATTCGGTCCTATGGAGGAGGACAAAAAAGGAACATGGCCGCTGGCATGGAGCAAAGATTTATGGCAGAGGGGTCCTATAGGGTAATAGGGTTTTTTCAAAATTGTCGTTTTTTTTTTTGTTTGTAGAGCAAAAAATAAAAACAAGAACATCAATTTTATAAGGGTACAGCGTCGCACGACCGCGCAATTGTCAGTTAAAATAACGCAGAACCGTAGCGCAAAAAATTGCCTGGTCAGGAAGGGGGTAAAACCTTCCGGAGCTGAAGTGGTTAAACTTGTCTCCAAGTGTCCTTTCTAAAAATATGTCCTGGAGCTCTTTATTAAAGTGTATATCAAGGCAATTTTTAAAAAAAAAGTACTTCTTTGCAATACATGCACATGTCACCATGTTTTATCCATTTAAAGACTCTGTAAGTACAGAAACATACCCGTGCATGTGTCAGAAATGCACTCAGCTGCTGATTTCTAGGGATGGGCCGAACAGCCCCCGGTTCGGTTCGCACCAGAAAAATCTAAAGTGCTCATTTTAAAGGCTTATATGCAATGTTATTGCCCTAAAAAGTGTATGGGGATCCGGGTCCTGCCCTAGGGGACATGTATCAATGAAGAAAAAGTTTTAAAAATCGATTGTTTTTTCATGAGCAGTGATTTTAATAATGCTTAAAGTGAAACAATAAAAAAGAAATGTTCCTTTAAATAATGTGCCTGGGGGAGGGGGTCCTTATTCTGCCTGTAAAGGGCGCACCTCTGTGATGTTTAGAACATAGCCAGAGAAAAATGACAAGAGGGCTGGGGTCATCCGATTTTTTTGGGTACTTCCGCTCCGGTCGCCTTAGGCGATCGGAAGTGGAAGGTCTCCTTCCCCCTCCCTCCCGAAGTCTTCTGGGACACAGGACAGGTCCTAGAAGACTTTGGGACCAATCACAAAGCACAGCGCCGCTCGAACATGTGCAGTGTGTGCCCGGCCATGAAGCCGCGGCCAGGTGCCCACAGTAGCAATGCCGGCGCTGCGGAGGGGAGGGAGAGAGGAGCGAGGCTCCGTGCGGCTCCATCGCTGGACCGGGAGACAGGTGAGTGCCTGTTTATTAAATGTCAGCAGCTACACTTTTTGTAGCTGCTGACTTTTAATAAACATAAGGAAAGGGTGGAACTCCGCTTTAAAGTGGTTATCAATTGAAAAAGAGCTCATTATGAAATACTTACCTTAGATCAACGCTGTTGCAGCAGTCCCCGAGCACTGCTGGGACCATTGTCACGTTGACTGTGTCTTCTTCCAGGATCACAGGATCACGGGCTCTGGTCAATCACAGAGCGGACTCCAGAGCTGTGATTGGCCGGAGCCACGCTGACGTCACTCGCACGCATGTGCATGGGAGCCGTCGTTTAGGGCACACTTAGTGAAGAAACGGCCCAGTTGGCACATGCATCTACACTGTATATCTCCTAAACCGTACACCTTATTAAACCTTATTATAGGCTTACCTGTAGGTTAAAGTGGTTGTCAAGAGTTGACAACCACTTTAGAAGTGTGATGTGCTGATCATCTCCTTCTGTTTATCTTTTTACCAGAAGAGAACATTTCCTAACCTAGCATGGAACAAACATACTGTTTATTGCACACTTAGATACATGTGGCTTCTTTGGCCTGCTGATTTATTCATAAAAGACGTCACTGTCTCTATGACAACATTCTCTGGCATCTTTTGTCTTTGATTATGTATTAACTTGGAATCTGCCTGGAGGCTTAACTTGTGCTGTGCAGGTAATGGAGGCCTGAGCGGTTGCAGTATAACTTCTACAGATGAATGTGTCACAATGAGAGCGTGGAACGGCAGTCCCAGAAAACTGTCACATGGATTTTTGCTGTCATTTTTTTCCCTTTGTCTGGTAATGTCACATTTGGATGCATTCATTAACCTCCAGATTCAGAATGCAGCAGGTTGCTGCTAAATATAGCTGCAGAAAATTGTTATTTAATTGACCGATGCCTGAAAAAAAACGGAACGAAAAGCAACAAAACAACCATGAGCATCAATTAAATGAGTATAGAAGACTGGCACATGCTGCCAATGTGTTCTACTTAGAAAGTATACTCAAAGTCGAACCCTTTTTTATTTTATTTTAGGATAGAGTAGGGAAGGTAGGACCTCGTCAGGCTTTTATTGCTGAATAAAATATAGTACATACGCAGGACTTGAAGCTTGGCTACCTTTAATCCAAATCTGATTAATCTCTGCTCCTGTTAGACTAAATTTAGTTTTTTCTTTACTGTAGTCAGCAGAGAAATTATCTGTTTTCGTTGGTCTGTCCAGGTTTTTCTAAGCTAGGTGATTGATTGCCTGTGCCTGCTGCTGGAAGAAGCTTCCAGAAGATAGAGAAGGTGGGTCAATCGCTCAGTTAAAAATATGTATCATACCTCAGCCAATCCCTGGAGGGATGTGTCTAAAAGTTGGCTGGGAAGATGATAAATGTTTGGGAGGCTTGGGCAGAATGTTTTTCCTCTGCTAGGACGGTTTCTCTTCTCCTGGGGCCGCTGCCCCCAGGAGATAGTTAGTGTGAGACAAGAATTGTAGCCTGGGCCTCAGTGGGTGCTGGGCTGGGGCCTGGAGAAGATTGCTAAAGGATTTTTGCTGGAGGGCATTGTTCTGGACAAGGATCTTTGTTCCCATCACTGAAGAGTGTTGTTTTGAATCTGCGTGGAAAACAGCTACAAGGACATTGTGAGTAAGACCTGGATTTGGGACCCTCAGGTGTGCCAGTGGTCTGGGTCTGCTCTTATAGCAACCTAGAGTTGCTGACCATTCTTTATCACCTCCAGTCAAGACTGCTGCTACAGAATTTGTGCTAAGAAGTTTGTCCTGTTGATTCCTGATTTAGTTTTGGAATATTTTGAACCCTTAAATCCCCTCCTGTTCAATTTTCTGCAAAAAAAATCCATAAAAAGTCATCCTCTAGAACAGTGGTTCTCAACTCTTGTCCTAATGACCCACTAACAGGCCAGATTTTAAGTATTACCTTGGGGAGATGCAGACTAGAATACTGCAATCACTAAGCAGCAAAGGAGGTCACCTGTTATGTATTTCAGTTATCTTGCATCTAAACCTTACATAGTTACATAGTCAGTGTGGCTGGAAAAAGACACAAGTCCATCAAGTCCAACCCATGTGTGCGTTTTATTTTATGTCAGTAATACGTTGTATATCCCCCAATGTTGTGGTCCCTTAGGTGTGCATCTAAATGTATTGTCCACTGGAGGAAACGACGAATCACTAACGTCATAAGATCAGACGTAGAGGGGTTCCATTATGAATTTTAGACCGGACAATCACCCAGTAATCCTGTTCTCAACTCTTGGTGACAAGATCTCCTACTGAAAAATACCTAAAAAAAACGTCTTTTAACTTGTCCTCCCCTAAATTCCCAAGTTTTATAAGGTTTTGATTTAGTCCTTAGTTGTCCTGTTTGAAGAATCGTGTTTAAGACATCGTCGTCAGAACTGACCTCCACTATTTCTTACCAGTCGTTGAGATCCAACGATATTCTCGTCTGGGTCTGGTGACCGT
>BLSH010086440.1:874653-918302 GCA_018402905.1 Glandirana rugosa
ACACTTCATGGACTCATAACACTTCATGGACTCATAACACTTCATGGACTCACAACCCTCATGGACTCATAACTTCACAATACTCAGGTACTCCCAACACTCAGGTACTTCACAATACTCAGGTACTTCACAATACTCAGGTACTTCACAATACTCAGGTACTTCACAATACTCAGGTACTCCCAACACTCAGGTACTTCACAATACTCAGGTACTTCACAATACTCAGGTCTCACACAGTCAGTCTTTAATTAGCAGTTGTGTCTCTCTGCTATCCTCTGTAATCTGACACTGCAGCTCGTCAGCCTCTGCCTTTAGCCTCCCCCCTTCCTGGCTCTGTCAGCCTGTCAGTTGTCCCACAGTGATCTGCACTCACCGCTGCCGTACTTCTCCTTCAGTCTCCGCCGCCCCCCTCCTCTGTCTTCTCTTGGGGGAAGTCCTATGTTGTTCCCTGCTGCTCGTCCCGGTCCCCCCGCCTCCTCCTTTGGTCACAGGTGGGGGGGGGGTGTGGGGGAATGCCGCCTCTACCGCCCGCCGCCGCCTCCTCCTCATCCGGATGTCAGTGGGGGGGGGGTCAGTCTCAAGCTCCCCGCACACGCTGCTCCCTGTCTCTGTTTAGCCGCCCTGCCGCCGGTGCTTCGCCGGGGGGGGTCCGTCTGGGGCGGGTTGGGTCTGGTCTGTCCCTGGAGCTCTGTCCCTGGAGCTCCCCGCGCACACACACGCTGCTCTCCGCACACGCACACGCTGCTTGAATTTTCGCGCCAAGTGTTCCGCTCTACAGCGCCTGGCCTGTTAGTGGTTCCTGAGGACAGAAGTTGAGAACCACTGCTCTAGAACAAGCCTGTGTTGTCAGTGTGCTTGGAACTGAGTCTTTAGCAGGCGGCCTCTGTACTAGCAAGGGAGACCTGTGGCTATTCTCAGCAGCCTCATCTTTGGCAGGCGGCCTCTGTACTAGCAAAGGAGACCTGTGGCTATTCTCAGCAGCCCCATCCTTGGCAGGCGGCCTCTCTACTAGAAAGGGAGACCTGTGGCTATTCTCAGCAGCCTCATCTTTGGCAGGCGACCTCTGTACTAGCAAGGGAGACCTGTAGCTATTCTCAGCAGCCCCATCTTTGTCAGGCGGCCTCTCTACTAGCAAGGGAGACCTGTGACTATTCTCAGCAGCCGCATCTTTGGCAGGCAGCCTCTGTACTAGCAAGGGAGACCTGTGGCTATTCTCAGCAGCCTCATCTTTGGCAGGCGCCCTCTGTACTAGCAAGGGAGACCTGTGGCTATTCTCAGCAGCCCCATCTTTGGCAGATGGCTTCTGTACTAGCAAGGGAGACCTGTGGCTATTCTCAGCAGCCCCATCTTTGGCAGACTTCTTCTGTACTAGCAAGGGAGACCTGTGGCTATTCTCAGCAGCCCCATCTTTGGCAGGCGGCCTCTCTACTAGCAAGGGAGGAGACCCGTGGCTATTCTCAGCAGCCCCGTCTTTGGGAGGCGGCCTCTGTGCTAGCAAGGGAGGCCTGTGGCTATTCTCAGCAGCCCCATCTTTGGCAGGCGGCCTCTGTACTAGCAAGGGAGGAGATCTGTGGCTACTCTCAGCAGCCCCGTCTTTGGCAGGTGGCCTCTGTACTGGCAAGGGAGACCTGTGGCTATTCTCAGCAGCCCCTTCGGAGGAGAGCGCTACAGTAAAAAAAAGGGCTTTAGATACAGGGAGCTTGGGCTACCTGCTGACTGTCAATAATTTTCATCTTGGCATTTGTCTTCTGCACATGGCGACTTTCCTGGATAAACATGAAGTTGCCAGTGCAGGCCAGTGCATTCTACGGTTCCAGAACTTCGCTCTCTCTGAAGGCACTGCTGCCTCACACACACACTCAGTGAGTCAGTGGAGCATGGGAAGATGGCTGCACAGCGCAGAATTATGTGACTAAATCTATTGGAACTAAGAGGATTTCCACAGTGGCTGAATAGCTTTAGTCAGGGCTGCCTTGAACAGCCTACCTGAAATGCCCCCCATCCCCTCTAAAAATATCAAAACAATATTTTTGGTAAACACGCACTAAAATTAGCATACACAATCACAGCATAACTTACAAAATTCCTGCTAAATATAAAAGATAAAAGTATATTGAGTTAATAAATAAAGCTCTGTGTGTGAATGAGTACTTAGGGCTTATTCATGTGAGTGCTGATGCTTGTACAGTGTGAATCAGCACTTTTTAACCACTTCAGCCCCGGAAGGATTTCCCAGTTTAGGACCAGAGCACTTTTTGCAATTAACTGACAATTGCGCGGTCGTGTGACGTTGGACCCAAACTAAATTTGCGTCCTTTTTTTCCCACAAATAGAGCTTTCTTTTGGTGGTATTTGATCGCCTCTGCATCATTTCTGAAACTGCTATAAACAAAAAAAGAGTGACAATTTTGCAAAAAAAAAAAAAAAACAATATTTCTTACATTTTGCTAAAATACAAATCCAAAAAAAATATAAAAAAAACATTTTGTTTTCATCGGTTTTGGCCAATTTATATTCTTCCTCATAGTTTTTGGTAAAAAAAAATAGCAATCTACATTTATTGATTAGTTTGCGCAAAAGTTGCCGTGTTTATGATGAGAATTAATTTACGGGGTTTTATTTTTTTTTTTATATTTTACTAGTAATGGGGGCGATCTGCGATTTTTAACAGTACTGCGATATTGCGGCGGACATGTCGGACCATTATGACCCTTTTTTGGGACCACTGGCATTTATACAGCGATCAGTGCTATGAAAATACACGGATTACTGTGTAAATGTCACTGGCAGTGAAGGGGTTAAGCTGGAGGGGGCACTCTAAGGGTTAACTGTGTTCCCTCAGTGTGTTCTAACTGTATGGGGGCTGGGCTGGCAGGGGGAGGGGAATGATCATGGCTTCCATATACAGGAAGCCTGTGATCACATCCCTTCCCCCTCTGTTAGAACGGAGATCTGTGTTTACATACACGGACATCCGTTCTCTCACTGCGGGGAAGCCATCGCAGGTAGCTGGTGGAGATCGAGTCTGCCGTACCCGCTCCCTGGTGCCCCCGGAACACAGTGAGCGCTCCTTTGGTGGCGCGCGTTCACAATACTCGTTCTCGCGTCTGGTGATGGCGTTTTGCGGTAATGAACCACTTTGCCGCCGTCAAGCCACAGCGGGCGGTCGGCAAGTGGTTGATGTGGCTGAAGCAGGCAGCCTATGTTATGCTATGGGGATGGAGCAGCTGTATGAACACAGCCGCACGTCCTAATTTAACAGGCATGTGGGTGCAGGTGCATGGCCCCGAACACAGACAGTGCGCATTTGGGGCCACTCACCCACACCTGTACACCAGTCATAATTAGGACCTGCGGCTATGTTCGTACAGCCACTGCATCCCCAGGGAGAAACAGGCAAATCCAGCTGCACAAACAAACCACTCATTCACACTGTATGGATGCCGAAGAATCCATGTGAATAAGCCCTTAATTACGCATTTTGTATTTTTGTTTATTTTTTTCAGTTTTATGTTTTATTATTTTTTAACCACTTCAATACCAAGGACGTCTTATGAGGTCCTAGACTTTGAGTGGCGATATCTGAATGGTGCCTTCAGCTACAGGCACCATTCAGATACCGTTTTTTAGAGCCGGCGATTCTGTGTAAGATAAAATAGGATTTTATTAAGAACTTACCGTAAAATCCTTTTCTCTGAGTTCACTGACAGACGCAGCCCCTCATTGACAAGAGGGGTTTATGCACATCCTCCTAGGAGTAGACTAGGCAAACAGAAAAAAAGCAAGCTGACCCCTCCCAGGGGGCCGGCCTCACTCCAGCATATAACCCCCCAGCTCTGCAGAGCATATCAGTTCGTAACAAGCCGTACAAACGCAACACAGAGGGGTGGGTGTTGCGTCTGTCAGTGAACTCAGAGAAAAGGATTTTACGGTAAGTTCTTAATAAAATCCTATTTTCTCCTACGTTCACTGACAGACGCAGCCCTTCATTGACAAGTGGGGATGTCCCAAAGCAGTGTCATTCAAGAGGGGTGGATAAACAGTAACAACTGTACCCAACAGAATCCTCTCAGGAGGCACCAGCCGTGCCTACACCGCAGCCTGTAACACTTTGTGGCCAAAAGCAGCATCCGTGGATGCTGACACATCATCATTGTAAAACTTAACAAAAGTGCGCACCGAGGCCCAAGTAGCCGCCTTGCACACCTGAGACACCGAAGCTTGGTGTCTGAAAGCCCAGGACGTGCTAACTGCCCTGGTGGAATGAGCCGTGACCGGAAAAGGGGTTTCTTGACCCCGAACCATATACGCATGGGTCACGGTCTGTCTGATCCAACGGGAAACAGTAGCCGACGAGGCCGCCAACACATTGCTCGGCCCTTCTGTCAGTACAAACAACGCATCAGACTTCCAAAAAGAAGCTGTAGCCGCCAAATACACCTGCAAAGCCCTCACGACATCCAAAGAATGTAAGTCAATCTCCTTGGGATGTGACGGGTGCGGACATAATGAAGGGAGAACAATATCATCATTAATGTGAAAAGAGGAAACCACCTTCGGTAGGAACGAAGGGGAAGGACACAACACCGCCTTATCCTTATGAAGGACCAGGTAGGGAGACCTACATGACAGAGCTGCCAACTCAGACACCCGCCTGGCGGATGTAATGGCCACCAAAAAGGCCACCTTTTGCGACAACAAATGTAAGGGAATATCCCTGATCTTCTCGTATGGCGGTTTCTGCAGTACAGAAAGTACCAAATTTAAATCCCACGGCGCCAAAGGCGACCGTACCTGAGGAGCCACATGGCGTACACCCTGTACAAATGTACGTATCAACGAATACGTCGCTAAAGGACGTTGGAAAAGAATCGCCAGAGCCGAAATCTGACCCTTGAGCGTACGCAATGCCAATTTGTTATGCAGGTCTTGCTGCAAAAAGGCCAGCACCCGAGACACAACGTAAGAGCGGGGGTTCCAACCCCCCCCGCCTCACACCAGGCAATATAGGCCCTCCAGGTGCGATGATATATCTTGCGCGAAGTACACTTGCGCGCCTTAAGCATGGAAGGGATCACGGTGTCCGAGACACCCCTATCCCTCAACACCCGGCCAGCGAGGGTAAAGCAGGGTGCAGGATGGGTCCATGTGACAGCAGATCTTCGCGCAGCGGAAGACGCCAGGGAACATCTGTCACCATCCGCACCACGTCGGTGTACCAAGAGCGTCGAGGCCAATCCGGAGCAACCAGGATTGTCGGGATACCCTCCACTTCTACCCTGCGCAGTAGCCGCGGTAGAAGCTTGAGGGGAGGGAAGGCATACAGGAGCCGGTACTGACCCCAAGGTGCTACCAGCGCGTCCGTGGCGGCTGCCAACGGATCCCTTGTTCTGCACATGAATGTCTGCACCTTGTGATTGAACCTGGATGCCATTAGATCCGCGTCTGGCGTGCCCCACTTGTGGCAAATCTGGTGGAACACCTCTGGATGTAGGGACCATTCCCCCTGATCCAGAGTCTGGCGACTGAGAAAGTCCGCCTGCCAATTTTCTACGCCCGGAATGTAAATGGCGGAGATTGCCGGCACGTGAAGTTCTGCCCATCTCAGAATGTGAGCCGCTTCCGCAGCTGCTGCCGAGCTCCTTGTTCTGCCCTGATGGTTCATGTATGCCACTGCTGTGGCGTTGTACGACTGAACCCGAACTGGTAGGCCGCGCAGTCTTGCCGTCCAGTGGGAGAGGCAGAGCCTGATTGCCCTCAGCTCCTCAGGATTCCCTCAGGATTCCTGCGCCGACCAACGGCCCTGAGCAGACAGCTGCCCCAGGAACCCCCCCCCCCAGCCCAATAGGCTGGCGTCCGTCGTGACTATAGACCAGTTCAGGGGGAGAAATTACTTCCCCAACGTTAGGGCCAGGGCCCGAAGCCACCAGGTCAACGATCCCCTGGTCTGATGATCCAATTTGATCACCTGGTCCGGGACAACGGAGACTTGTCCCACCGTAACAGGATCGCTCGCTGTAGGAGCCGAGTGTGACTCTGGGTGTAAGGTATCGCCTCGAAGGCCGAGACCATGAGCCCCAACACCCGCATACAGAACTGTAATGAGGACCACTGGCGTGACAGCAGGGTTCGCACCGCTGCTTGCAGTGTCAGCAACTTGGCCGGAGGTAAGAACACCTTCGCCTGCTCTGTGTCCAGAATCAGACCCAGATATTCCAGTCGACAAGACGGGGTCAGCGTCAACTTCTGCAGGTTGATCAGCCAGCCGAAGTCTCTCAACGAGGCCATGGTGATAGCCACATTCTCCTCCAGGGCCGAAGCAGACTCCGTTCGCAGGAGTTAGTCGTCGAGGTATGCTACCACCGCAATGCCTCTCTGCCTCAATAGCGCCAGCACCGGAGCCACCAGCTTGGTGAATACCCAAGGAGCCGAGGCCAGACCGAAGGGAAGTGGCACAAATTGGTAATGTAGATCCCCCACTGCAAAGCGCAGGAAGCGCTGGTGCCGGAGACAAATGGGAACATGGAGATACGCGTCCCTGATATCCAGAGACGCCATGAAGTCCCCTTGGTGCAGGGCGGCCACGACCGAACGGACAGATTACATTCTGAATTTTCGCGCCTTCACGAAGTGGTTCAGTGCTTTTAGATCCAGAACTGGCCTGACCCCACCCTTTTTGGGCACCACAAAGAGGTTTGAATAGAAACCGCGGAACCTTTCCAGCGGAGGGACCGGCACAATCACCCCTTGTTCAGAGAGCATCTGAACAGCCCCTAGGAGAGCTTCTCGACGCCCCTGCCAGGGCCACTGCCAGGGCTGCTGCCAGGGCCGCTTACCTGACCCCGAGGCAGACTTGCCGGGCCTTGAGCCCTTGCCTGCTGCACCGGGCGCATGAAAAAAACGCTTCTGGCCCGAAGGTGCAGGACCCTGCTTACGGCAGAATTCCCGCCGCCTGGGCTCTGGAAGAAAGGTACTCTTCCCCCCGGTGAAATCCCTAATGATTTCATCCAATTGTACCCCGAAGAGCCGACCACCCTGAAAGGGAAGGTCCGTGAGGCCCTTTTTGGACGCGTGGTCACTCGACCAACAACGTAACCACAGCACCCGTCTGATAATGACTGCAAAAACAGACATCTTAGACAGCATGGGGAGCTGGTCCAAGGCTGCGTCACACAGGTACCGGAGATCCTGTATCAGATGGTCAGTCCGCTGCAACGCCTTGGGTGAACATCCGCAGCCCAACTCATTGTGCAACTCAGACGCACACTCCGTCAGTGACTGCGCCACCATGGCCGACGCCAGAACTGGTCTCATGGCCACCCCCGCCACCAAGAACAGTGCCTTGCATACCGCTTCCGTCCGCCTATCAGCCGGATCCTTAAAAGAGGGAGACCCTTCCAAGGGAATGGTCATCGCCTTATTCAGGCGAGCCACCGGAGGGTCCACTGCGGGGGATGCCCACTTCTGCAAGAAACTGTCCTCAAAGGGATAGCGCACAGAGAAATGTTTGGGCAATGAAAAGGAATTCTGCGGACGCTGCCATTCCTTATAAACCAGCTGGTCAAAAAATTGAGCATAAGGATATGCCCTAGGGGTCCGTGACGGCTTAAAGGACCCGCAAACGTAGGCAGTCTCCTGCGACTCCCCGGCCTGGTCCAGCAGCAAAGACGCACGGATATCGGTGATCAGGGAGGCCACCAGCGCCCTCTCGCACGCCACCGAGGCCCCCTGGTCTTCCTCACCATCCGAGGGCTCCAGTTCACCATCTGAGAGCTCCACGGGGGTCCCCGTGACCACTGAGGCCCCTTCCGGTTCAGAATCCTCCCCTGAATACGGAGGGGGGTGGACGCTTCTTAGACACCCCCTTAGCACAGCTCAGCACCCCCCCGGGAGAAAAACTCCCCCCAATATGGAAGTTAATTGATCCAGGGGAACCAGAAGACCCAGCCCAGCCTGCGCTTCCACAGATCCCTCCGGAGAAGAACCCACAGACGAACACTTGCTAGGCCTATAGGCCATGACACCCCCACAATGCACCCCTCCACTGCCCCACAGAGCAACCGGGTGAATGCCCAGGAGGACTGTGCCCACCGCCACCGACACCCCAGGGAGAAGCCAGCTATACTTGCTGTGATCAGTTGCCCTTCAAGCGCTGCGTCCCAGTAGGAGTGCTGACCGCCCTGTCTTGTGCCCTCACCGCCGCTGTGCATGCACTGTTGTCCAGAGGAAAAGAGGAAGAAACGGCGTCGACACGCACGTTTTCTTCAGCAAGCACACCAAAAATGGCCGCCGAGTGGTCACAAGAGGCCAAAGCGTGCTCCACACAGGTCGTGACTACGGCAAAATGGCCGCCGAGCATCCAGAAGAGGCCAAAACAGCCCACAAAATGGCCGTGGCTACAGCAAAATGGCAGCAATCCGCCGCAAAATGGCGGCGGATCGCCGCATGGCGGTTTTTAGCACGGGGTGCGGTGCAGGGGAGGAGGGGGGCGGAAAAACAGAGAAAAACAGGGGGACCTGTAGCCCTGAACCTTCCACCGGCCGGCATAGTCCGCAAGTCGCCCAGCCCCCCCTCCGCACCCCTGGAGGGGGGGAGAGGGGAGTCACTCACCAATCCAACAGGCGCAGCGGGTAGCCACCCGGTAGCAGACCTTCCTCCCATCAGGTGGAGAGGGATGCTGCAGGTCCAGCGCCCCTGGACGCGAGCTCAGCCCGGTCACTGGGCGCAAGTGGGGGTCACCCACTAGCCTCCCGCACGGAATGGGTACGATGCGGCGGACCCCGCTAAAGGTAGCTCGCATCGGTCGGCCGTGCTGGGGAAATTTCAGGATTCGAGGTATCCTCTATGCCCCAGCCGGCTACTTGATAGCAGTCTTCATCAGATAGCTTGAAAAAAGCAAGCTATCTGATGGAAAGGAAGAAAAAATCGGGGAACCGCAGATCCTAGCAGGGAACCAGGTCTAACTCCTTGCACTAGGCATAAAAAAACTGATATGCTCTGCAGAGCTGGGGTGTTATATGCTGGAGTGAGGATGGCCCCCTGGGAGGGGTCAGCTTGCTTTTTTTCTGTTTGCCTGGTCTACTTCTAGTAGTATGTGCATAAACCCCACTTGTCAATGAAGGGCTGCATCTGTCAGTGAACGTAAGAGAAAAGTGGTCTTAGCGGCAGATTCATTGTGAGATCACTTTTATCGGTGGCGGGAGAGGTGCCCCCCCCCCCACCACTTTCCCGTCATCTCCGCCACTTACCGGACCATAGATGATCGGGTCTGTTCCCTCCCTGCACAGGAAGCCGAGTGAGCGGAAGATGCAGTCCACTCGGCTCCATAACATTGCAGGGCGGAAGCGACGTCACAAGTCACTTCCGCTCAATGCTCTTAAAGGGGACATTTTTTTTTTTTTGCATTTAACTGTAAATATGAGATCTGAGGTCTTTATGACCCCGGATCTCATATTTAAGTGTTCCTGGCATGCTTTTTTCTATTACAAGGATTGTTTACATTTCTTGTAATAGGAATAAAACTGATCAAAATGTTTTTTTTTAAAAAAGAACGGTGTACAATGAAAAAATAAAAAGTAAAATAAATAAGAAAAAAAAAATTTAAAGTGCCCCGTCAAGCTCGCGCGCAGAAGCAAGCACATACGTAAGTCCCACCCGCATATGAAAACGGTGTTCAAACCACACATGTGAGGTATCGCCGCGATCGTTAGAGTGAGAGCAATACTTTTAGTACTAGAACTCCTCTGCAACTCAAAACTGGTAACCTGTAGAAATTTCTAAACATTGCCAATGGAGATTTTTTGATTGCAAAGTTTTTCGCCATTCTGCGAGCGGGCGCGATTTCAAAGCATGACATGTTGGGTAGCAATTTACTCTGCGTAACATTATCTTTCACAATATGGAAAAAATAGGGCTAACTTTACTTTTGTCTTATTTTTTCACTCAAAAAAGTGAATTTTTTTTAAACAAAATTGCGCTTGTTAGACCGCTGCGCAAATATGGTGCAACATAAAGTTTTGCAACAACCGTCATTTTATTCTCTAGGGTGTTAGAAAAAAAAAAAAAAATATATATATATATATATATATATATGTATAATGGTTGGGGGGTTTATGTAATTTTATAGCAAAAAAAAAAGATTTTAACTTGTAAACACCAAGTCCAAAAAATAGACCCGGTATTGAAGTGGTTAACCACTTCAATACCGGGCACTTAGAACGCTTCCCGCCCAGACCAATTTTCATCTTTCAGTGCTGTTGCGCTTTGAATGAGAATTGGGCTGTCGTGTGACGCTGCACCCAGACAAGCTTTTTATCACTTTGTTCTCACAAATAGATCTTTCTTTTGGTGGTATTTGATCACCCCTGTGGTTTTTATTTTTTGCCATACAACTAAAAAATACAAATATTTTGAAAAAAAAAAGTTTTTCTTTGTTTCTGTCACAAAACATTGTATAAGTACATTTTCTCCATCACTGACAGGCGCTGATGTGGCTACACTGATGAGGCCAAACTGACGGGCACTGATGAGGCAGTACAGATTGGCACTGAGGAGGTGGCATTGATAATGGTTGCATGGATGATGGGGCACATATATGCAGCACTCATGGGCACTGATAGGCGGCACTAATAAGCAACACTGACAGGCACTGATATGCGGCACTGATAGGCACTCATAAGCAGCACTGATTGGTGGCACTGCTGGGTACTGATAGGTGGCAATGGGGGGCACTGATAGGTGGCACAGGTGGGTACTGATAGGTGGCACAGGTGGGTACTGATAGGCGACACAGGTGGGCACTGGTGAGCACTCTTACATGGCACTCGTGGGCACTGGTGCACATAGCACTGTTAGGGATGGCACTGGTAGGTATCACATGTGGGCACAGTGCCATCCATACAGTGCACTGCATTGCCCTTACCTGGTGGTCTAATGGGGGCTCCCTGGTGGTCCCTGTTCAGCCTCCTGATTGTCTCCCTTGTGGTCCTGGGCAGCCTCCTTATGGTGTCCCTGAGGGGGCTCCCTGGCTCCCCCCGGCCAGGAGAGCAGCCGATCGGCTCTCCACTGCTCAGTTTGGGGAGATCTGGGCCATGCACATAGTTACATAGGTAGTCAGGTTGAAAAAAGTCCATCCAGTTCCACCAAAAAAAAAAAAAAAATTATATACAGGGTGGGCCATTTATATGGATACACCTTAATAAAATGGGAATGGTTGGTGATATTAACTTCCTGTTTGTGGCACATTAGTATATGTGAGGGGGTCATGTGACACCTCAAACAATGGTGTGCTTGGTTTTAACGTAACTTTATTCATTTACATTTTCATTCAGTTTCTGACCACTTATAAAATGTGTTCAATGTGCTGCCCATTGTGTTGGATTGCCAATGCAACCCTCTTCTCCCACTCTTCACACACTGATAGCAACACCGCAGGAGAAATGCTAGCACAGGCTTCCAGTATTCGTAGTTTCAGGTGCTGCACATCTCGTATCTTCACAGCATAGACAATTGCTTTCAGATGACCCCAAAGATAAAAGTCTAAGGGGGTCAGATCGGGAGACCTACTGTTTGTTTCAAACACTGCTGCTGCCTTCATAACACTCATCATTGTGTAACCAGACAATGCTGGGCTCTTTGTGCTTCTAGACTCTATAACAACCACATTCTCCTGGACTTGGTTGACAAAATGCAGGGCTTTAATAACACACAAATGTGTTTTTTTTTTGTTTTTTTTATAACGTTCCTTTGCGCCTAATAATACCATTAGCCAAAGCACATAAATGATTGCAGCCTCTGCAGTGGAGTCTGTGTTTGCTCGCTGAAGTCCTGTAGATTGTAAATGAGTTCATGCTGGGATGATTTCTTCTTCTTTTTATCAAAAGCATTACAATTGCTCTAGCCGGCAGCAATAAAGGAAACCCCACTTTACTCTTTTGATTTGTTCTTTATTCTGGGTCAGTGTTTTTAACTTTTAAAAGCTACAAACATTCTTTGTAAAGTCCAAGTTTTTCGAGTGCCCTGCGGTGTAGATCGGCTTCTGTCGCATACCCCCTTGACTTAGGTACATATTTTGCCTGGAGTCCACAATTGTGAACAAATTCATCAGCAACTTCTAAGGCAGGATTCACACCGCAACACGGAGCGGCTCTCAGCAGGGGTCCGGCACATCCTTGTTCACCGTTTCAGGTCCGATTTCAGTCCGAATTTTTGGCTCAATTAGGACCGGAAACTGGCCAGAGGACGCACCAGGGCCCCTCCGGAGAGGTGTGAACCGGCTCCATAGAGAGCCGGTCACTAGGGTTGCCACATCATCCCTTTAATCCAGGACACATATTAATTACACAGGTTCTTTGGCTGATTAAGGTAGTAATTAAACTCACTTGGTGCCTTATCTGCATTGAATTAGCCTCAGAACCTGTGTAATTCATATGTGTCCTGGATTAAAGGGATGATGTGGCAACCCTACTGGTCACAATCTCCTGACATGCGAATTGGATGCAGAGGAAACCCGCATCCAATTCGCAATAGTGTGAACCCAGCCTAAGGGTTTCCACTCAAATACCTTATTTGTACTTTTTTAGTGGATCTCCGGGAAAACTAAATATACACGTAAAATGTAATTCTTATAGCTATTTTAGCTTCCAATTAATTTGTACTTCTGTCCAGCCAATCCTGAGATACACTCAGTCTTTCTAGGCAGCTTAGCCAACCTGTTGATGTGAGTTTTTTTTCTACTGCAGGTAAGCAATACAGCCGGGTCACCTCCCTGCCCCCAGCATGAGACTGGACAATGTGGGAGCAAAGCTCCTCCTTAGTTGGGGTTGAGTGGGAGGAGGGGTTGGGTAAAGAGACTGGGGCATGCAGCTCCAGCTCTCCATTCTCTGGCCTGTGTGTAATTAGATATGGATGAAGATGAATACCCTGAACGCTCTCATTGTTTACAATATGCAGCTAGAGTCAGACATTAAACACCCCTTTCAATTTTAGTTAAAAAGGAGAAGCATTCTGTATGTCTCGGTAGGGAAGCGAAAGCAATGCTTATTGCTTGGTAATTAAAAACCTGGTGTTTGGTTAGGATATCATGAAGAACACCTCTTGCTATTCACTTGCCCTTGAAATCCCTTGAAAATTTGTAGGGTCCATAACTATCTCATAGTGGGGGAGCACGTTTGTACCCCTTATTCTTGGCTAGCTAGGCTGCATGCTTGGATCAGGGTCTGGTGTGAATTTTGGGTGAGGGAATTATGCATTTTGTTCTTGCTTTATGTATGTGGTTTTCCTATATAACCTATAACATATTGTGTGGGAGGACCACATGGCTTTTTTTGGGTGGGGTCCTCCTTAAAATCCATACCAGATCTGAAAGGTCTGGTATGAATATTGGGGGGATAAGGAAGCACACCAATTGTACTGTTTGCACAATTCCTGCCTTATCCCTAGTTGACAATTGAATGGGTGTGATGATGATTACTCATGGTTATTAGGATGCCAACGGCTACTGACTTCCTTACAGCCAGCCTGACGGGAAGTTACCACCTTTTACAGCAGTAGTAACATCGCTGCTAAATGTTTTGCTTTCCTTGCCACCGGAGGCCTATAACACCAATTTAATTTGGCCATTTGCTGAACAAGCAACATTCGGACCAAACTGAGAGCTCATCCCTATTGGTGGTTACATAGTTAGTCAGGTTAAAAATAGACACAAGTCCATCTAGTTCAGCCAATAATAAAAAAAAAAATAAAAAATCATACAATTCTATATACACAATCATTCACCCAGAGTTGATCAGGTGGTTTGTTCCTGGAAACGCTGCAGCCAAGGAGTGAAGGAACACCCTCCTCTTTTCCAATGTACTAGTCATGTGACCACATCATATGACGTATAACCAGGACACAGGTACGGATTTTCCTTCACTCCCTGGCAATTGCACAAACTAAGGAGAGGTATGTTTTTTTCTTCTTGTTTCCAAACTTTATTTATAAACGTATGCATCAAAAACACAAGAATGTAGTATGGAAGGGAGGCATCGTATGCCCAGAAACCATCGCTGCAACCACTAGCATTGGGATTAGATGGAGATAGAGCTATGGGTTGGCTCTGAAGAGTACACACTCCTCTCTGTCGGTCCCTGGCTAGTGGTTACAGCGGTGCATTTTGGTTATACAAGGCCTCGCCTTCTTAAAGCTATTGCACAAGGACTGAAATATGTGATTGTGAGCCTTTTAACCCTTCTCGTTAAGATTTTACCTACTATCTTATTCCAATGTCCTCTGTCTTGTGTTTTTGATAGTTTTCAGTTCACAGAGAGCTCCTCTCTGGCTCTCCATAGCTAGAAGGCATACCATCCCTCTATACAAACTAATTACAAATAATGTGATTTATGGTGGAGATCTGCAATATACAGCTGCCAGCTTAGTTACTGATTGCAGCAGACAGCTTTAATTAGTCTTTACTGTGCAAACCATATCAGTTGTAAACCGGTGTTTTTTATTTTTATTCATTTATGGACCTGCAGATTAAGGCTATATGACAATGGATGTAAATACAGAAGTATGATTGTGCAGCATAAAATATACATAAAAGATACTTACAGTGCCCAGGAACCCTAGCTGCAGAGTATTACTGTCTATATTTCTAACAATAAAACAATAGTTGGCACCCAACTCTGAAAGCCTGAGAAATCTAAAATAATATATTAAAATGTGTATCTATTCCTTTTAGTGTGTAATACACCTGTGTAACAGAATTGCAGTAAAGGCAAGGCGCTATACACAAATACACTAATAATAATCAATTAGTCACTAATAATTATTTTGACATATGTTGCCGAATGGTGAAGGAGGGAGGATTACATGGTACATGTAATCCTCCCTCATGCACCATTCGGCAACATATGTCAAAATAATTATTATAGTGCAGTATTTATTGAAATTTAAGGAACATATAAGTGCTTAAAGGGAAGGGCCAGAAACCACTGGGGACCAGGCAGAATTTTGATATTCAGTGACACCTCTAGTCAAGAAAAAGCTCTTATTGAGCTTCTTAAACAAAGGGATCATTGTCATGTGGTGAATAAATTTTTATACATGTGGTGGTACAAGTTTGCAAATATTTAAAGAAAAGAAAAGAGGAAGAATCACAAGTGCATGAATGACTTTTACGGTGACGGGATACGCATCTGTGGACTTCTTTTTGGAATTTTTTTTGATTACTAGTTGATTATTGGTAGTATATTTGTGTATAACGTCTTACCTTTACTGCAATTCTGTCCATATTACTGTATTACAAAATACATTGGGCACCCGGAATCCTGTATAAATGCCAATGCTCACAATTACACGCAAATGGGTGTAATTACCTGAACACTGAACTGTCATTTTCTGGAAAATATGTCCATGCAGTTAATCACAAACACTGGTATTTACACATGATTACAGATGCAAAGCATATTTTAAATTAAAGTACTATGGACAGAAAAATGCTATTGCCAGGGCTCCCAGACGATGTAAATACCACCGTGTTTTGTGCTGTATAGCCATACACCTGTATTTATGTCCATGTGCATGTAGCCTTACTGTCTTAGAACCCAGGCTGCAATGCTCCTATCTTCTGGTGGACCTCCTGGACAGCTGCCCATTTTACCTTGCTTTTGGTCATACATGGGAAGTTTCCAAAGTTGGTAAGGATGAGACTAGGGCAGAGTGAGGGCAAAGCAAGGGTATGAGCCAATTTGGTGGCCATGTACATAAGCATGTAGCCTTATTAGCTTAGAACCCAGGCTGCAGTGCTCCAATCATCTGGTGGACCCCCTGGACTGCTGGGTGTGGGACAGCTGCCCCTTTTACCTTTACCTTGCTTTTGATCATACATGGAAACTTACCAAAGTTAGTAAGGATGAGACTAGGGCAGAGTTAGAGCAAAGCAAGGGTATGGACCTTCACGTGACACAGCTTGGTGACAGCAGCAGTTTAATAGCAGTACGCATAGGACAAACTACAGGGGACTGTCAGGGATTGCGAACATGCAACTGGGGAGGCAGGAACTGCGGACATGCTCCTAAAGATTTTTTTCTGGAAAACAGCCATATAACAATCTTTCATTCAAAGCAGAAAAAGCTCATTCTCCTGCGCTGTGTGGTGGGCCTGGGTGTAGAGTTACGTGTCTATTTTACCAACTTAGGAGGGTAATGCCCACCTTGTTGCCTCACACAGACTGGGGGGGGGTCTGAAATACTGGAACATAAGAGTGCAAAGAAGGAGCATGGCTTAGCACATTATCCTCAGTAAAATTTATTGTTAAAAATCAGTAGGTATCATACTCACAAAAACAGGCTTGAATACAGGCACATCGTATTACATCACCATCAAAGTCCGTATAGTGTACTTAACCCATGCAATGGGGCTATCTCGTAGTGGCATTGGCTAACATGTTTCACGCAGTTTCTCTTCATCAGAGCCCAGTTCAGGCTCAAGAAAGACAGCTTTTGTTCCACAGAGTACCTCCTAAGATGGAATTTCATTGCTTGCACTATGAGAAATAGCCTTTCCAGGTACGATGATAGACTTTATGACAGGTTGATTTCCCTGCTCTGAGGATAACAACGGTCTGGAATGAAATTGGGCATATGGAACTGCCTTGTAACAGATCACCACCATGCCCAGAAAGCATATGTATAGTTAAGTGTCTTTTGGCTTATGGACTGGAGATTCCAAATGTGGGAGTGGGGAGTGTGAAGGTTTTACTGTGGAAGAAAAACCCTGGACAGGGCAGTATCCAGGAGTCCGCCCAGACACTCCAAGGAATGAGGCAGTGCTAGCACTGACTTCTAGGGTTTCAGGGTCCACCTGAACCTCTGCAGGGCTTGAAAAGTCTGGGGGACATTGGCTGATAAAGTCTGTGTAACTGTTCCTGCAGTTAAAGGTTGTCCAGGTATCCATTAATAGAAATTCTCCATGAGCAAAGCAGAACAATATAGGCCAGCACCTTAATAAATACCTGCAGTGCAGTGGGCAGTCCAAAGGAAAGGGCAAGAAACTGGTAGTGTTGTGACCCCACAGCAAAACGCAGGAAAGCTTGATGCGTCTGGAAGATAGGGAAAATGAAGGTATGCATCCTTGATGTCTACAGAAGCCATAAAGTCTCCTGGATGGAGAGAAGCAAAGACTGGCCTTGTAGATTCTATGCAGAGTTTTTGTACCTGGCGAAAGGTGTTGAGAATCTTTAGTTCCAGTATGAGACAAATCCTTTGAGAAAGGTGAACAGGTTTAAACAGAAACCCTGGATTCTTTAATCTTTTGCAGCTATGGCTATGACCCCGTGACATAGGGGCTGTGCCAGAGCAGTGTGGAGGTCTGATAGTCTTTCTGGAGACAAAGGCAGTTTGGACAACATGAAGCGGGCTAAGGCAGAGATTGAAATTCTAGCTTGTTGCCCCTGAATACCGCACTCTGGACCTAAGCATGTAAAATGTCCTGAGACCAGGTGGCTGTAAAGGCCAACAAGCTTTAAGAAGTAGGGGCATCCATGTTCCTGTTCTAAAGAGGACTTTTTATTGGAGGACTGAAGGGTCAATTACGATAGATCCAGGATTTCTAAACATATCCAGAGGTTTGGCAAATGGACATGGCAACAATTGCAGGTTGTAGGGAAGGGCCTGTGAGTGCCAGAAGGTTTTGGAAAGGTCTTCTAGCTATTTATCTATAGGATCTTTAAACATTTGGATGTCCTCCACAGGGACATTCTGATTCTTGTTAAGAAAGGACTGACCACTTTTTAAGGAACCCATCCTTGATTGGATGTTGCTAGGCAAGCATTTGGGAGTAGCGCCCTATCAGAATTAGGCTAATCACTATACAACGGAGGTTTCAAAAATGAATGCACGGGGTAAGTTTTAGCAAGCTGTGGACTTTTAAGGGAACCAAGGCTGATAACTTCAGAAACAGCTGACACAGGTTGCTCCAGGTCTAACCTTTTACATACTGTATCAAACAAGGACCAAAGTGGTTTACTTAAGCTAAGAAGTTATGTCAGCATACTGAGTCTTCTCAGGTACCAAGCATTCCAAAAGGAAGAGGGTTCACTCCTTGTCTCCTGCTGAAGCAGGTGCAGCTACAGAGAAATCAAACATGGACTTTGGAGGAGAATGCATAGAAGCATGCATATGACTCCTGCGTTCAGAGTCAGCTAATATGACTGAAATGTACTCCACAAACTCTGACATACTGAATTAGATTTATTTTTTTAGGCTTTTTTTCTCTCTGTTTTCACCTGGTGATCTGGCCAGTAACACATCTCCTGTATTAGAATGCCCCCACCCTGGATGAAGGAGCATAGGGGGCACATTTGGACAGCAGCTTTGCTTATCTAGGGGAAGGGGAATGTTAGATTGGCTAGCTCATTTACATACACTAACAAAATTGAAGACAAGCTCCAGTTAACACTTTACAAGCAGTTAAAGCAAACATTTTTTTTCTTTTGGGATAAAGGTTTTACAAAATTAAATAAAAGTTGTTCATTGTAAGCACTCCTGTCAGTAGTAAATAGTTTATCTCAACTCTGTAACAGCTACATCTGAATGAAAGCTTGCTCTTTTCCAACATTTTGTTATTCTGAAGAAATCCCTGTGTGTTTCTCTGTGCCTCTGTTCTGAGTGGTTCTAATGGGAGTGGTTTCATAATTATCTGTCGGCTGTGCACCTGGCAGGGCATTAATGAGGAAAACTGCAGGGCCTGCATCCCTTTAGACGGGTTCCTATTGAAAGTATCTCTCCAAAAATGACATTTCTGTTGCAGGGGATGCCTGAAATCTGACTTGCATCTTAGTGCACACTTCTGGGAAAATTGGTGAGCCAATCACACAAGCAGGAAATGATGTTTCTGGGGAGTGGTTAATACACATTCTGTGTACAGAACAACTCTAGGTAGCCATATTTCACTACATTATCAGAAAATGATAGTGGTTGCAGATTGAAAAGAAAAGCTAATGTTTAATAACATTCAAGTACAATATGACTTGTGTCGCAATTATATGCGCTATATTATTTTTTCTTTATTTGCTATTTTTTTTCCAGACGAAAGTGGAGTTACCCTTTAAGTGTCCCATCATCTCCAGATTACTGTAAGTCTGTTAATTTACAAAACGGAAAAAAGAAGTAATTTATATACAATAATAGAAACAATTATAAATTCCTGAACCATATATTTTTACTTTTATTCATGGTAATAGATTATTACATTCATTGATGTTTTAGTGCATGTTCGAAAACACTAGATTTTATATTCTCTACCAAAATTAGAAATGTTGGTCACCTTTTGGTAATTATCTCTGATTAACAAGGAAAAAATGTCAATTTTGCTTTAAACTACTAAAACTAACATTTCTGTAATACAATCTTTAATAATGGTAATTATACATCCATTGTAGTTTTAAAGTGCCTAGATAAATGCAATCAAAATATATACAGTAATGACATTTATGGTACATATAATAAAGCTAACATAAAACATTACATAGTAAATGTAACTTAATAACAAATTATATTTTTCGACTATTTTCTATTACTCAGATTCAGTTACATGAATTTACTGTGCTTGCTGCATCTTTTAGTTATATTCAAATCTATATAAATAGTCAGAAACAAATACTATAATGCATGTTCAGCAAAGTACAGTGATAAAACCATCACAACCAATCAAAAATAGCCTAATTTTCCTCTTGCACTGTACCTTTATAGAATAACTAAAGCAAAACTTTTTTTTTTGTTTTTTTTGGACCCGGTTTTTATTGCTGTCTGTGCCCCTGTTAGGGAGATTCAGTCTCTGTGTTTGTCCTGTTTACTATTATCATTGAAAGTAAAAGTAAAAGTAAAAGAAAATCCCAAATTGTGTTTGTCCCAAGCAAAGTAATAGAGGTGAAATCTTCCAATGGGGATACTAGTTCGGGTGACCTGGGGATCCCCAAGGAATTCCCTAGTTTTGCAGGAATTTCCTCTCACTTCCTCTTTTGGCTATGGGACAGGAAGTGAAGGGAAATCTCCGCAACGGGAAACAGATGGCAAAAAAAAAAAAAATCTAACGGGTTATAACCCTCCCTTGCTCTATCCAAAATGAAAAAAAAAATGTTTTGCCTATAGTTCTACTTTAAATATGGAAATTATATGGAATTATGTACAGTTATATATATTTTAATGTTAAAGGCTTTGACTGGCCCGTGTAGAGGCTCAAGCTTTTTTGCCTTAAAGGGGTTGTAAAGTCTGAAGGTTTTTCACCTTAATACATTAAGGTGAAAAACCTTCTGTGCTGCAGCTCCCCCCAGAACCCCCTTTTTCTTACATGAGCGCAATCCGATCCAGCCGCTGTCGCTCTCCTCATTGGACTGATTGATAGCAGCAGGGGCCATTGGCTCCCGCTGCTGTCAATCAAAAGCTGTAACACTGGAGTAAGGGGGGGGGGGCACGGAGCGAGCCCACATGGGTGCTCCCATGGAAATTTGCTTTCCGTGGGGGCGCCCAATGAAGAGAAGGGGCCTGGAGCACCGGCAGGGCACCCCACAAGAAGAGAATTGGGGCTGCTCTGCGCAAAACGATTACACGGAGCAGGTAAGTATGACATGTTTGTTATTTTTTTATTTTTTATAGATCGAAGCTTTACAACCACTTTAAAGTTCATATTATTGCATATTCAGCAAAGCACAGTGATAATGCCTAAAGTGCAGAAACCCACAACAACCAATCAAAAATGGCCTGATTGCCCTGTTTACAATCAAATGTGCACGGTAACTTTATATATGGAGTAACGTACAGTTATATCTTATAATGTCAAAGGCTTAGCCTGGCCTGAGTAGGGTATAAACTCTTTCAACAACTGACTCCAACTTGACACCTCCAAGGTTGTTCTCCCCTAAATACCTTGCTTGGTTGTCTGGTAATTCAACAAAGCCTAAATCCTGTGGATTAGCAGTGGGATTCCACAAATCTGTCACCTTCAAACTGGACAGTGAGCTAAAAGACGTAAACGACTGATTTATTTTTATTATTAGTAAACCCAAAAGCAAACTTTTTTTATATTGCAGCTTACCGATTCTTAAATGTGGTGGCTGTGTTAGGCTTTCTTTCTTTTATTTTCACCTGGTGATCCAGCCAGTAGCTCTGTTGATTTTCAAAAGAGCAAGCTTTCATTCAGATGTAGCTGTTACAGAGTTGCGATAAACTATTTACTACTGACAGGGGTGCTTACAATGAACAACTTTTATTTAATTTTGTAAAACCTTTATCCCAAAAGGAAAAAAAAAAATGTTTGCTTTAACTGCTTGTAAAGTGTTAACTGGAGCTTGTCTTCAATTTTGTTAGTGTATGTAAATGAGCTAGCCAATCTAACATTCCCCTTCCCCCAGATTAGCAATGCTGAGAGTTAGGGACCTTAGATTGTAAGCTCCTTGAGGGTAGGGACTGATGTGAATGTACAATATATATGTAAAGCGCTGCGTAAATTGACAGCCCTATATAAGTACCTGAAATAATAATAATTGGTAAGCTGCACTATATTACATTTTTGTGTTTGGGTTTTAACACCGCTTTAAGGGCAAAATTAGAGAAATGACAATCACTATAGAAAATTGGTATTGTCCCAACATTAATCATTGCAGTCTTCTAACCTGCACTCTTGTGAGGGGCTTCCTACTGTGAATCTTAAACAGGCAGACATTTCTCAGTACTTAGTAGAACCTGGGGTTTCCCTGCTTCCGTTGAACATGATTGAACTCTTGGAGAATGATATAAAGGAAACTGAATTATGCACGATGATTCAAAGCATGCCTTAGGCTGGTTTTACACTATTGCGAATTGTATGTGGATTTCCGCATCCAATTCACATGACAAGAGATTATGACCGGCTCTCTACGGAGCTGGTTTTCACATCTCCGGAGAGGCTCCAGTGCGAACTGCTCAGAAGTCCTGTGCTTCTTCTGGTCTGTCTCAGGTACGAATTCAGCCAAAAATTCTGTGAGCCCATCCATGCTGTGGTGTGAACCCAGCCTAAAGGAAACAGCTCAGGACCCGACATTTGTATGGTCAGATATTTTAAGCAATTTAAACAAATTCTGGCAAAGACACTTAGAACCCCCTTTTATCTGAAAGCACACATTGACCACCATATCATAAGTATCCCCTAGGAAAGAAAGGGCCCCTTGCAGTGTCTGAGCTATAGGCCAATATCTCTGATTAATATTTATCAGTGGCGGCTGGTGCTGTATATTTCGGGGGGCGAACAAGACATCTGTGCCCCGAGCCCACCCTTTTTTGAAGCCAATCAGAGTCTCTGGCTCTTATCATGTGCTTCTAAAAAAAAAAAAAAACCCATTAGAATCCATGCATCCGGCACCATGCATGTAGATTAGGGGCCGGGCGTATGGATTGGGGGGCTGCGCCCCTTATGGACGGCCACCACTGATGTTAATATAGAGCTTACCCCCAAAGGAGCCAATGTTTTCTCGAGTCCACTGTTGTTAGAGCCCACAATTCTGTAGACAGCAACCCACTCTCTGACACACCCAGGATAAAGAAGGGATATTTATTGCAGAAATATAGGTAATACTACAATACCCAAAGAAATAGAAATGGCAATGACCCCTCAAAAAAATAAGTAAAATAGTAACAAAATACAATATACAGTTGGTGATAAACAAACAGATCAGAGAATGACCCCCTAAATCCTATAATTAAGAAGGTCCTGTCTAAGGACAATGCTAAGATAATAGTTTGACAGTCTTAATCAAACCCTTTCACCGCTGGCCAGAACATTGGGGCCCAAATCTGACATTGGACCACTCAATTAATGTTTCTTTGAACCAGGGTATAGGGGCATGCATTGTGTCAGAAGCAAACAATATTGTTCCTCCTTAATAGTGGGCAGTGGCCTCCCATTAACTTCTGGGGTGACAAGTAGTCTTCCTCAGTTCTCTTTCGGTGGCTCAGCTGGGTCAGCGGCATTCTCCTCAACAATCAGGCGGCAACATCAGAGACAGTGGCGTTCTCATGTTTTAGGAGATGTCTGCTACTCCACCTCTCTTCATCCCTGATGTGATGGCAAAACGTTCTTCTAACAGCCTGCAGCACAGTCAGTTTCCCACAACGTCTTCACCACATCTGCCTCAGGCCTCCCTTTCCCCCTCCATAGAGCCCAGATCATGCTAGGATGTGTAGTTCCATTGCCAATCTGACAAACAAGCTCAGTCTGTCTCGGACTACATCCCTCTCAGTGGCTTTAGTTGTCCCAGGATGCACAGTAGTCCATATCCGATTCCTCTGTGTCCTCCTTCAGCCAACCACAATCCATCCAGCATACATGTTGACTCACCCCACATAGCAGCCCTCAGGGTTAAAGATATTAGCATTGTTCATGATCTTCCACAAAATGGTCACTGCAGCTCAGCATTTCAGGCAATTCTTTTAACTTTCATTGTGTCACAGGTAAAGAGCAAGGCTTCCAAACAGGAAAAAATATTTACACAACCTGGCCTTATAAATTGATCCTCTGTTGCCTTCTTGGCTCCATTCAGATCAGGTTGATTTTGTCCAGGGTAGAGAAGCCAGAGACAGCTCTATCAAGTCTATTTTAATCATACATTACATAAAACTGCATACAATACCTCTACTTCTCCTATCTACCAATGCTTGACTGGTGGACTGGTTGTTCCAACGTATGACCTAATATGCTGTTGAGGAGCATGGCTTTGTTTGAACAACCAACAACTGAAGTGAGAATAAATGGTATAACTTATACCCCATTAAACTGTGCAATTACACTAGAGATGGGTGACCAATATTCGCCCTGTTGTTTGTATTGTCTCTAAATCAATTCCTGGCCACATTATGCCATTCTATGAACATTATAGGGATATAGGGACACATGGAACATATACGCTGGTCACTTTTGCAGTTGACGTCTTACTCTACATGTGCAATCCCAAAATATTCTGATTGCAGTAAAGCTAAAATCTGATTGGTTGCTTGGGGTTTTTGAACTTGTGATTATCTCAGTTCTTTCCATGGTCTGGGTGAACATTACACTGTGCATAGTAATATTAGGAAATAATGGCAATAGTTCACAGGAAGTGAAGGTGAGTGAATGAAACAAGGGTATGTTGACATCTACGTAATTTTTCTAACATACTTTTTTCAATTATCTGCTAAGTGGGGAAGTCAGAAGCCGGTTTACAGCTCCAATGCCTATACCTTAAAAGACAAGTCAACTGTCAACAAGTCAACAATGTCATCTCTCAGGTTTTTAGTTTCACACGTTCAAACTTTGTACGGGCAATATACTGTAACTCTATATTTTCACAGTTGTCTTTATTGATCCCCTCCCCAACTGTTCTGTTAAAATGGTATACTTACCTGTACAGATTATTCTTCAGAGTCCACACAGTAAAGATCTTACCATAGCAGGAACGTGTATGTGCTTCTAAAGAAATTCTATTCATTATAATTGCATATATCCTTTCAGATGGCACGTGCAAGTGTTCCAGGTCGGGTTACAAACACACTGCAATTAAACAATTAAACTGCAATTAAAACTCTTGTCTGATGGTTGTTCATCTGGTACTATGTTGACCCCTCTGCAGATGCTGAAAAATGAACTCCCCTGGTAGATTCAGTTGCTGCAGGGTAGTTAGATCTTTGCTTCTCTCTAGTGTTTACAGGCAGCTATAGTTGGCTTGTAGGATTATGGTAGATAAGATAAATTTAAGAACAATGTTAGTACAGTTATGCTGATATGTACATGTCTCCACTTCCTGAGATATTCGCTAAAAGAAAAAACAGAGCCTGGCTGGAATCCTTGTTAACGTGGTGATCGTGTGGCTCCCAGCAGAATGCATGGCATAGATATTGAAAGGGTAGAGACAGGTAAGCTTGGGAGGGTGTTGGGGGGTGGGGGGAGGGGACATATACTGATATACTGTAAAGTATAACTGTACTAAAATTGCAGTCCTCTTTTAAGAAGAGAAGAATTACAGATTTTCTTCTAATTACCAAATTTTATACAATAAGTTAAGGATTTTTCCATTAAGAAATTACTTATTTGATACCTGGGAAAACTACAGGGTGGGCCATTTATATGGATACACCTTAATAAAATGGGAATGGTTGGTGATATTAACTTCCTGTTTGTGGCACATTAGTATATTTTGAATCCAACTTTTGTTATTTCAATAGGAAGAGGGTCATGTGACACATCAAACTTATTGGGAATTTCACAAGAAAAACAATGGTGTGCTTGGTTTTAACGTAACTTTATTCTTTCATGAGTTATTTACAAGTTTCTGACCACTTATAAAATGTGTTCAATGTGCTGCCCATTGTGTTGGATTGTCAATGCAACCCTCTTCTCCCACTCTTCACACACTGATAGCAACACCGCAGGAGAAATGCTAGCACAGGCTTCCAGTATCCGTAGTTTCAGGTGCTGCACATCTCGTATCTTCACAGCATATGGTTTTTTTATGGTTTTTATGGTCAGTAAAAACCAATACCGGGTGAACTGCCTTCCAGGAGGTACCGCCATTCCTCCAAAGCCGACTTGATGGACAGCAATTCCCTATCACCGACATCATAGTTCCAGCAAGATGGTGCACCACCACATTATGGGTGTCAGGTCCGAGCATTCCTAGATGAACAGTTTCCTGGAAAGTGGATTGGTCGTCATGGGCCAGTTGAATTGCCCCCAAGGTCTCCCGATCTGACCCCCTTAGACTTTTATCTTTGGGGTCATCTGAAGGAAATCGTCTATGCTGTGAAGATACGAGATGTGCAGCACCTGAAACTATTGAAAAAACAAAAGTTGGATTCAAAATGGCCGACCTCAAAATGGCCACCATGGTCACCACCCATCTTGAAAAGTTTCCCCCCTCACATATACTAATGTGCCACAAACAGGAAGTTAATATCACCAACCATTCCCATTTAATTGAGGTGTATCCATATAAATGGCCCACCCTGTAGAAAGAAAATTATTCTAGTCCGGTATATCACACCAACTTTATCTTCATCATACAGTACATATAGTACTTACCAACAGTTCTTATCATATCAGGATATCTGCACCTTTGTTCCGAGGAGGCAGTGCTTCAGATGTAAATGCATAAAGCTTAGATGATTGGGGGAGAGATCTTTCCCCAGATTTCCATTGGTGGGTATCACAAAGTACACAAATGTGTCCATCTTAAGTCATTTTGAGAGCTGCTGCTACACAGTTTATTGAAGTGAAAAAGAACAGGAAAGGAATGGGATAAGACATTTAATTTACATAGACTATATGTAACATTTTGATTTAAAAAAAAAATCTTTATCTGGAAGACTACAGGCTCCAAGCATTTTAGATTCAAGGTGATAGCTCTTCAAATAATAAATATGATATTTGTGACATTCTTAAGGTATTTCAGTTGTACACAATGAAACTGTATATTATATACTAATAAATCATATGATATTGCAATCTTTGAAGTTGATTGAAATTTCAAATTTAACAGAACATTAAAGACAAAACAGAGGACATGAATCAAACTCACACCGGCTTAAAACTGGACAATTTCTGAACTCTACTGGCAATATGCAATTTTGATAATCATGTACCTTACAAAATAGTAAAAGGTGTGCAACTGTGCAATATAAATAACCCGCACTTAAGAGATAATGTTAAGCAATATGAAAAAACAAAAATATGTAGTGTGCATTAAATTGTCTGGTTTTTGGGCATTGTGAGTTTACAGATTGCATTGTGTGGGGACAATTCAATCCGTTCATACTGCACAGTAGAGACATACCAACTGGCCTACTTCCTTCCTGCAGCATAACCATATTCTTATACCTCCCAACACCTGAATGATCAAATCAGGACATTTAAGCTCACCTAGATTTACAGTTAAGCTCCTCCTAAACATTTTACTATCTAAATAAAACATTCAAGCCATGCCTTCCCTCGTCTACAAAACCTGACACCCTGATCATAAAATAGGTATGGTTGGGAGGTAAGTCATTGTTATGCTATCACTGCTAAGACCTATATAGAGGAACATTTTCCTGAAGGCCTTTTACTAAATCAAAGGGCAAAGTGTAGTAAAACCATAGTAACCAATCAGCCATCATACAGTATGTCACAGTTTTGCTCTAAATCAGCAGTTCTCAAAGTTCTACATTAACTGCTAAACTAGAAAAAAAGATTAGTTATAGTATGTTCAAATATGAAAATGTGAACAGCAGAGGGCAAGCAGACACGTGCCTTTAACTATACAGGTAAAACTAACTACATACATTACACTGACTATAAATTTCTAGTTCTCAAAATGACCTGCATTGCAATGCCTTCCATTTCTTTCTGCAATATCTCCTACTGAGCTGCTTTACTAATCATCACATTGCTGTCTGGTTTGTTCTTCCCTCCTGCTTTCTCCTATACCCCCTACTGCTTTAATGTTATATCCCCCCCACCCCACCCCCCCTCTGCTTTTTTCTTATCTCCCCCGCCCCTGCTTTTCTACTATCCCCATCTGCAGCCTATTTCACCTATTTTTCCTCTACATTTCTCCTACCTGCTGTTTTTCTCATATCTCCTCCCTCACTGTCCCTTCCCCTGATTTTTTTCTCTTAACCGTATCACATACTATCCCTTCCCCTGCTGCTTTTCCTCTACCTCAATCCCCGACCAAGCCTACCCCTTCTACTTTTCTCTTATTCCCTGGATTCCCTTGCTGCTCTTCTCTTATTTCCCCTAATGCTTTTCTTCTATCTTGTTCCTTCCCCTGCTACTTTTTTCTTTTTTCCCTGGCTGCTTTACCCCTACATCCTTTTTCCCACATTCCCCCTTCTCCTCCATTTCCTTACTGTTACTTTTCCCTTATTCCTTTCTATTATCCTGTTTCAATTAAAGCTGAACTTCAGGAGAACTAAAAGTTTTCCCTGGGAATGTGTCTGCTCCTGCACTGCAGGGATTAACTGCCCATTAATGCCCTTCTGATCTGCGCTAGACTGGTCCCTGCATTGGACGCTGAGGGACAATCCTCTGCCACAGCATAGGGGGCACTGTTTTCTAAGGGAGCAGAGGTTGGGTAGATAAAAGTGCTCTTACTGTCTCCTAGACCAGTGGTCTCCAAACTGCAGCCCAGAGGCTGGATATGGCCCTTTGCTTATCTTTATCTGGCCCTTGGGGCACTATTCTTACCTCTGATACAAAGCGCTATTCTCCCCATGGACACCAACAATGGGGCATCATTTCTGCCACTGTCACCAACAATGGACCATTATTCCTCTTACTGACACCAATGATGGGGCAATGTTCCTCCCACTGATGCCAGCAATGGGGTACTATTTCTCCCATTGACACCAACGATAGGGCACTATTCCTCCCACTGACTCCAACATTGGGGCACTATACCTCCCCTTAATACCCAAGGCGGGGCCTTATTTACAATTATTGATGCCACTACATTTACTTCTCCCACTGGCCAGCCCACCTAAAGTCAACAGACCAGTAAACCGGCCCTTTTTTTAGAATGTTTGGAGACCCCCTGCCCTAGACTAATCAAGCATTTAATCCTTGCAGTGCATGGGGCAGCCTAATGTTAAAGCGGAGTTCCACCCAGAAAATATATATATATATTTTTTTGGCATCCACTCTTAATACTATATAGATGTAACCTCTTGTTTCCTTACTTTCAAACCGCCTAGTAATCACTTGTATTTTTTACTCACAATTTCGTTTCTCTCACTGCTGGACTTTTCCATTTTAGGTGAGGGCACCTGAAGCCCATCCTGGGTCTCCTGTCATCTCTTCCTGAAAGAAGTGCATGGTGGGTAACCATCATGCACTCCTCGATCTCGGTCCGCCTTAAATCGTGTCATTTCCTATCTGGAAATAACACGATTTTACAGTACAGGGAAGCCCACTGACTCTTGGGAAATGATGAGTCACAGCTCCCAGAAGGCCAGGGGAAGCAGGAAGTAAAAAGGAGCCTAGGACCAAATGGGGCAGAATACAGAAACCACCTAGCAACAAGCAACTTAGGGTGAGTATAACATTTTTTTTTCCTTCAAAGGCAAGTCTATATAGGCAAAGGACTTGAATGATGTAAAAAAAAAAATTCTGGGTGGAACTCCGCTTTGAGGGAGAATTTTTAGTCCTGGAGTTCTGGTTTAAACATGTATACACTTTCTGACACTTTCTAAAAAACCCCTACTTGAGTAATCTTGCACCTTCTTGCACACCATTTGTCCAGTTTTGATAAGGGCAATGGAAAAAATTACATCTAGAGAACCACATTGTTGACAATTGGTACCCACACTGGACTTGCCTAGTAACAGAGGTAAAAAAGGTAAGACATCAGTCAGTGCTGAACATCCTAGAATTGTCAGATAAGTCAGCACTTAGCCAGTCAGCACCAGATATGATTGGTTGCTGTGGATTACTACATATTATTGCCATTTGTATTACCTTACGGACATATAAGTCTATAAATGTGTTTAAAAAGTTAGTTTAGTTTCAAAAAATAATAATCTTCACATACCAATAGTACTTTATATCTATAGCTAATACAACTATTTTTTTTAACTAAACAGATTTTCACCAAGTATTCAAAGCACAATGGCTGTTGTTAAAATGAGTTTATTTTTGCTATATGCCGTTATTGGGTGTTAGCATACAGTACATTTGTATTAGTGATTGAAGAAAAGCCCGTTCTTTGATCTTGGCATGGCTGTGTTCCCCCCACCAGGTAGAATAGTTTGCTAAATACAATAGGAATTAATGTCATCAATCACCTGGAATACTAACAATTTGAGTGAAATTATGAAAGTCACAAGTCTGATATTTTAAAAATGTCTTCTACAGTTATATACATCAATGAAACTGATGAATGGTTAAATATCTCAATATAAATGGTCATAAAATGTTTTTCCCGTTTATAATATAATATTATTTAGAAATTACATTCAGATGCTATGGCGGTCAGTTAGTTTCTTACGGCTTACACTCAAGTGATGTCACATACTAAGTTTAACAGAGCTTGACAGAAGTAAAATATATACTTTCGATACACATGCTGATAAAAAAAGTCTGGTTATACAGGTAAGTAAGAAAAATAAATAAATACGCAAATAAAAAAAAAATAATAAAGCAAAAACTCATCTTCACAATGAACATGATCATAAGGTCCAAAAGTGGCTTGACAACAGAGTTTTAATTCCACGTAACTATGATATTATAAATTGGTTAAATTTCTTTGTGTAGTACAGTTATTCTAGCAATGAGCTTGTGGTTTTGTTTGGAATTAGAATGATCTTTATGTCAATACAGGTCACTTAACTAACATTGGCACGGCACGGTGGAGTTGGGCTACCCAATATTCAGTTTGGACTTGGCCAACCGTCCTTATCGTATATGGATTTACAAACAGATGGGTAACTCATGAGTACAAACACTAACAAATATAACCAAAATAAGCAAGTCCAGCCTTTATTCCTTAAAATTTGAAAATTGTGTTGACTTCTATTGACTGCTAGATTGTGTTTCTTTTGGGTTGAGATGGTTTATTGTTTAAATGGACACATCAAGGACAGAAACCTCTGGGCTTGATCCACTCTGTAATAAAAACTGTTCTCTGGACACCTGCCACTCACCACCAAAATAAAGAATTATTGCCTGGCTTGTTGTAGAGATCTCACTGTTGTGGTCCTTTACAAATTTATGGCACAGAAAGATCCTCTACACTCTTGTCTTGACCCGCTTAGGGGTTTGTGCTTTTCTTTTTGAGAAGAGTCTAGAATTTATAGGAGGTTTCATACACTTGTTTCCCTAAGATACATAGTGCCAATGTTGTAGGAAACCTTCCTCATTCTGACAGATGTCAAGGGCTGCTTTGGCTGTTTTTGACCATTGTTCAACTCCAAGAAGTAGCAGATGCCCAAGATCTCCTTTGGAAAGTTGTCTGGAAGCTCCTCACGTGATCGGGGAACGAAGTGAAAAGATTCCTCCCCTTTTAAAAGCCTGCATGGAACACAAAATCCACATTTTGTAAAGTCATAAAATGCACTTTGAAAAAAAATTATAATAACAGGTAAGAGCATACAAGTTTCAAGTAAATATCTCACCTTTTCATGTGTAATTACAAAGGTACCCTCATATAGGCCCTCTCTGTCATCTATTGTTATGGAGCTATTGGCACTATATGGCCAAAAGTATGTGGACACCCCTCAAATTTGTTAAGTTCATGTGTTTCCAGGCAGGTGCCTTTTTATTGCAGCACACAAAGATATTTTAGAGAATTACATGCTTCCAACCTTGTGGCAACAGTTGGGGAAGGCCATTTTCTGTTCCAGCTTGACTGTTCCCCCGTGCACAAAGTCAGCTTCATAAAGTTATGGTATGACCAGTTTGGTGAGTAGGAACTCAACTGATTTGCATAGAGCCCTGTGCAGAACCCTATTAAACACCTTTGTGATAAACTGGAAAGATAACTGCGAGTCAGGTTTTTTTTTCTGAACACACAAATGCCCTTTTTAGTGAATGGGCATACGTTCCACAAGCACACTTCAGGATCTTGTGGAAAGCCTTCGTGGAAGAGTGAAGGCTTTTATAGGTGCAAGGGGGCGGGGGCAACCCAATATTAATGTGCATGGTTCTTGATTCACAAACTTTTGGCCATGTAATGTATATTCAACCAACAGCAGAGGGTATTGCACATATTGTACATTGAAGTTCTGGTTTCTGATGTTGCTTAGTAGTTGTGGGAGTAAAGACCCTTCTGTGAACATACATCCAAACCCAAACAAAAAGGAGGTACCCAATTTAACTATAAATAATCTTTAAGGTAGATGTAAACCCTACTTAGGTGACACATATCATAAACAATTGTCATGCTTTAACAAACAACTGTACCTTTAATACAATGAATACGCCCACCCCTTGAGGGCAGACTATGTTATACTTACCTTCCTCACCATTCTAACTACTGTATCTTTACTGTGCAGTCCTACTCAATGCTGCACCAAAAAATGTCCCTGTCAGATCCTCTTTGTGCTGCAACCCCAATTATTCCTATTGGAATCCTGCCCTCATTCTGTATCTTCCAGATACAGAATCATATAACCAGTTTAAATGATCAAAGTCTGAGGCAATTTAAAAATGAGGTAACTACTAAGAAGGAACCCGTTTAATGTCTGCAATTAGCTCTTTTACATACAGTACATTATTAAAGTAAACATCAGCATAAGAATAAAAGATTTGCCTAAATTTCAAGGTCAAATTTTAGGATTTAAACTGAACTGCGATCAACTCAAAATGTGCTAATATTTGTATGGAGCATTACACACTGAATGTACAATTTTTAGAATAAAATGCACAAGAATCTACAATGTGAGCCTATTTATAAAGTTGGCATTGTACCACTGCAGACTACCTTGTTGAGGAATGCTAGCTGGCTGGCTATCATTCTTAAGCTTCAATACCTTTCAAGTCACTGTAGAGTCTCTATTTCAACCTTTATTCACATGCGTTTTTGGGTCTTAGTTGTGTGAGGTATTGAACACAACTAGGAAGCATAGGGGCATGTCCACTACCAACATTCTAACTGGTTGAAAAAAATCAACTCTTTGTGGCAGAAATGTTATCTCAGCTAAAAAAAAAAAAATGGCAGCTATTTATTTCTACTATATACAAATTGGGGAAGCTTTATTAGCACAAATTATTTGGAAGCTTTTCGTCCTACTAAGTAGTGCTACACAACAGTGTTTGACTATTCCTTTGCTTGGTGGGAGTGTCATGCTCATTCTAGCAGTGGTGGTCCTGGACTATAGCTGGAGGGTGTAGCTTAGCATCCCCCATTCCCTTAAGGCAAGTAGGCCTACCAGTAATTAATTGCCCACAGATCTTAAAACACAGTGCTACAGTCCTTGGCCAAGCCGCATTAAAGGCAGAGCAGTTAAATAGGAATATAGAATAGTCAAGGGAGACAGATGACAACAGGGAATAGCAGAGACAGGTTCCCACAGGGTAGCATAATCCAGAGTCAGGCAGGATCAGGACAGGAGGCATTCAATAAGTGCATTCCAGGTACAGGCTATTCAGGTCAGGTAAAAGACTAGAGAGTATTCCAGTGATCTATGGACAAGGGTTTTTGTCCAGGTACAGGATGGGGTCAGGCCTTGTGGCTGAAAGGAAGTAATCAAGGGACAGGCTAAGGTCAGTGCTGGTGGCAGGCAGAGAGTGGTCCAGGAACAGGATGAGGTCAGGGCTGGTGGCAGACAGAAAATGATCTAGGGAAAGCATAAGGTCAGGTTTAGCGGCAGATATTGAGTGATCCAGAGACGGGCTGAGGTCAGGGCTGGTGGCAGACAGAGCTGATCTAAGGACAGGCTGAGGTCAGGGCTGGCAGCAGGCAGAGAGTAATCCAGGGACAGGCTAAGGTTGGCGTGGCAGTAGGCAGAGAGTGGTCCAAGACAGGTGAAGACCAGGTGGTCGTGAGGTCAGGGCTGGCAGCAGACAGAGAGTGATCAAGGGACAGGCTAAGGTTATGGCTGGTGGCAGACAAAGAATTGTCCAGGGACAGGATGAGGTCAGGCCTGGTGGCAGGCAGAGATGATCTAAGGATAGGCTGAAGTAAGTGCTGGCAGTAGACAGAAAGTAATCAAGGGACAGGCTGAGGCAGGCAGAGAGTGATTCAGGGACAGGCTGAGGTCAGGGAAGGTGACATGCAGAGAGTGGTCCAGAGACAGGCCGAGGCCAGCGCTTGTGACAAGCAAAGAGTGCGCTAGGGACAGACTGTTAGGAAAATGGTCTTACTGGCCGATTTTGGCTTCCCGTGCACATTCGCGCGCACCCGCGCGTGCTAATGGCGCCAATAGCGGCCATTTAAACAGGACAGCACTAGGAAACAGGTTCTGTCCATTCTACAGCGTTCCAGTGACCTGTGAGCTTGCCTGTCAGAGACTTCCTTGCACCTGTGACCCCCGTGTCTGCTTACACGGGGTCCCCACCAATATCGTGTCTGACCGAGGGGTACAATTCACCGCTCGCTTTTGGAAGTCCCTGTGTACCACTTTGGGAGTCGAGTTGGCCTTCTCCTCGGCCTACCATCCACAATCTAATGGTCAGACAGAGAGGACCAATCAGACTCTCGAACAATACCTGCGGCGCTATTCCTCCCATTCCCAGGATGACTGGGTTTCGCTTCTTCCAGTAGCCAAGTTTGCGTACTATAATACGGTCCACTCTGCTACCAAGCAGTCCCCCTTCTGGGCAAACTTCGGCTACCACCCGTCCTTCCTACGGGACTTAGCAATGGAAAGCACCGTACCCGCGGTCCTTGAGATGACTCAGTTCCTCGAGAAAAACAATAAGCTTCTCCAGGAGACCCTCGCCCAAGCCCATGGCACCAGTAAGAGGAACTTTGATAAAGGGAAGAGAGGGGAGTTAGATCTACAAATTGGCCAGCAGGTCTGGCTATCTACAAAGAATTTAAAACTTTCCTGCCCTTCTAAAAAACTGGGGCCCAGGTACATAGGACCTTTCCCTGTCAAAAGGAGAATCAACAAAGTGGCATACGAGCTGGTCCTGCCTCCATCCACGCGAGTCCATCCGGTGTTTCATGTCACGCAGCTTAAGCCGGTGACTCAGGATCCCTTTCCAGGACGGAGAACAGCTCCACCGGGGCCAGTTCTAGTGGACGGGGAGGAGGAGTTTGAGTTGGAGGCTGTCCTGGCCTGCAGGAAGAGGGGAGGCTCAATCCAGGTGTTGGTCAAGTGGAAGGGGTATGGCCCAGAGGAGAACTCATGGGAACCCAAGGACAACATCCGCGCCAAAGAGCTTATTGAGGAATTCTGGAAGAAACACCCAGAACTGAGAGCCCGTTTGGGCATCTGGAGGCTGCCCCTTGGGGGGGGGGGGGGGCAATGTTAGGAAAACGGTCCTCCTGGCCATTTTTTGCTTCCCATGCACTTTCACGCGCGTGCGCCCACGCGCGCTAATGGCGCCAATAGCGGCCACTTAAACAGGACAGCACCAGGAAGCAGGTGCTGTCCCTTCTACAGCGTTCCAGTGACCTGTGAGCTTGCCTGTCAGAGACTTCCTTGCACCTGTGACCCCCGTGTCTGCTTCTGAGTGACTTCCTGTTCCTGTGACCCCGGCTAGCTTTGGACTTTGCCCTGATCCCGGCCTGCCTACGACGACTCTTCTGCCTAGCCCTCTTGCACCTTTGCTGCCCGCACGTTGCCGACTCTGCCTGCAACCGATTACCCACCTGCCTGCTCCTCTTGTACCGCAAAGCCAGCCTGCTGCCAACTCGGACTGTACGACTACTCTTCTACTTGCACGAGCCCAGTGGACTTGCACCTGTCATCAAGTGGTCCAGTACAGCCCTCGTGACCCCCTGTGCTCCTGAGCTCCCTGTCTACACTACCAGGGGTTCTCGAACCAGGGCCGCAAGAGAGGTGATCCCCTGCATAAGCCAGACTCATCCGCCAGGTATGTGACACAGACTGAGATCAGTGCTGGTAGAAGACAGAGTAATTCAGGGACAGGCTGAGGTCAGGGATGGTGGAAGGCAAAGAGTGATCTAGGGACAGGTGAGGCCAAGGCTGGGAGCAGACAGGGAGTGATCCAGGGACAGGATGAAGTCAGGGTTGGCAGCAAAAAGAGTAATCTAGGGCCAGGTTCAAGTCAGGGAAGGCGGCAGACAGTAAGTGATCCCAGGACAGGCTGAGATCAGGGCTGGCAGCAGACAGTGAGTGATCCCAGGACAGGCTGAGGTCAGGGCTGGCAGCAGAAAGTAATGATCTAGGGACAGGCTGAGGTCATAATTCAGAGTGACAGAGATGAAGGTGCAGGGTAGCCTGCCACAGCATCACTGGCCAACCAGGACAAAGGAGGCATCGCTGCCAGAGCAGGGCTTATTGCCAAGCAGTAAAGACACTGGACAGGGGTGACAACAGTGGCAGAGCCATTAACAGATGGCTATGTGGATGAATGTCCGCTCCTGACATACTGACTCATTAAAAACAATGCATCCTCTTTGTGGCAGAAATTTTATCTCAACAGTTGTTGATCAGGTAGGCTGAATTACTGTAGTAAAATATGAAAGCTGGCCATTGATGATTTTCTTTTGTTGCAGGAAAAAAAAATCTCTTGATTCTCCCATGAACACAGTCAGCGTTGATGGGGAATCTCTCCTTTGGAGCTATTGCATTCTCCTGCCAGGAGAACACAGAGATTATTGCTAGTGGCTATAGCCGCTGGCAATAATCACATCCTATAAATCTGACATGCTGGTTGAACCCAAGTTGATCCATCAGCCTACCCATACATGGTTCAAATCTTGGCTGGCCACTGCTGCACCAGCCAAGATTCAAACCGTTTATTAACAGCCACCAGTGGATAAAATGGTAACCTATTTATTTTATACAGTAATGGAAATATGAGACACCAAGCACATATGAAAGGGTCAAGTCATATAAAATATTATTTTCAAGTAAATTTGCAAGGATAGAAATTGAAAGGCCTGCTATTATTGATTTGTATTTAAAGTACAGGGTCCTGGGCTGTAATTGCTCTCCTCGCTTCTAATAAGTTACTGACCTGGAAAAAGCATGCAGGCAGTGAATTCTCAAGTTCTGTGCTGTATTTTTGTGTGAAGTCAGGTAATGCCCTCACTAGGTAAATCCCCTTATAGCCAATTGTTAGGGGTACAAGTATCCCCATTAGACAATTTCCCTTCTATTTCTGTTCTGGTAACAAGTCAAAATGTTTGATTTACTCTCACTTTCATTCCCAGTGACAATGTTGATCAGGACTGTTAGAGAAAGCGAATCTTTCTTACAGGTTCAGCAATTAACACCTTACTACTTTACCTATTTAAAAGGAGAATAGGTGCCAATAGTGAGACCCAAAAATTCCTGCCGTCCCCTTTGTATTTTAGGTACATCTAGGAGAGTGTCCCCCATTAAGGGTTTTATGGCAGTGAATATAAGGAAATAATAAGTCTAGGCGAAATTTGTTAAAAGAATTACAAAATCTTTTTATTTTTTGACATAGAAATATATGAAATAATGTATAAAAAGGAGAGGTCTGGTTGTACATTAATGGGGCATGCATTACATATACTCATTTGCAAGTAGAGAAAAGGTAAATGACAAACTGTGCAGCCATAGGCCGCATGAACTCCCCTACGCGTTTCGACCCTTCAATATTGTCTAGGTCTTCCTCAGGGTGATCATAGACATCACCCTTTCTACACTAGATTCCCTCTAGTGTTCATTTGTGAAACAAGACTGGGATTGCAATGAGGATGAAGCATTGTGGGATTTGTAGTGTGGTGGGAAGAAACAGTCAGCAGACTCTGGTCTGAAGGACTCCATTTCCCATTGGGCTGTGCTGCATTGGAGGCTTCTGGGAGGTGCAATGCTTTGTGGGAAGAACTTATTTAAGTGGAAGGAGGAGCCGGCAGAAGTCTTCTTGGGACGGCGTGATCATTCAGTGGAGAACCCTGTGTGCCTCTGTAACCGGAACTAGGCCTGCGGCCTACTTACAGCGCTCCAGCTGACTGAATTCTCTGCAAGTGATCCGGCTAGCTGCAGCACCCCAGCATTACAGTGAGTGACCAACAAAACCAGCATATCCTCATCTGAGTGTGGATTGAAGCAGCAGCAGCCTCTGCAGCAGTCGCATCTGTCGATCTAGGAGAACTGCAAGGAGTGCAGTGGAAGCTGTTTACCTCCCAGGAGCAAGACGTCAGTGTGAACTAATAGTCCCAGCATTACCATCATCCTCATCTGAGGGGCCGGATAGTTTGTCTACATTCAGTCCTTTGGTTTTGGTGAATGGACTCGGGTCCACCTATAAGAGTACTTATACTGTTTATTCAGCAGCCTTTTAATACACCCTGAATTACAGTTAATATACACTGGATTGCCATTTGTGACCAGTTTATTAATTGAGTCAGTGATCACTGAAAGGCCATCTAGCTTAGTGGAATTTAACCTCTTCTGTGCCTCATCTCAAGGATTAGAAGGACACAGAGGGGGCCATTTACTATAGCGCTGCCGCAAAATAGCCGCAAAGTTACTGCGATTTGTGGTAAAATAGCGCTAAAACAGTATTCACAATAGCGCTGGTGGCAAATTACTCCCAAACTCAAATTCACTATAGCCCCCAGGTCACAGAAAACGCCCAAATCCTTACTCTAGTCAAGACCTGGAGTAATGCAAATAGAAATAATGTTTAGAGCATGATCTGATGCCCTAAATATGTGATATATTGTGTAACCACTTGCTTACTGGGCACTTAAACCCCCCTTCTGCCCGGACCAATTTTCAGTTTTCAGCGCTGTCTCTATTTGAATGACAATTGCGCGGTCGTGCGACGTTGTACCCAAACAAAATTGACGTCCTTTTTTTCCCACAAATAGAGCTTTCTTCTGTGGTATTTGATCACCTGTGCAGTTTTCATTTTTTGTGCTATGAACAAAGAGCAACGATTTTGAAAAAAGAACAACTTTTTTTACTTTTTGCTATAATTCATATCCAAAAATAAAAAAATGAATTTATTCATCATTTTAGGCCGATATATATTCTTCTACATATTTTTGGTAAAAAAAAAAATCGCAATCGGCGTATATTGATTGGGTTGCACAAAAGTTATAGCTCCTACAAACTATGGACATTGGTTTATGCCATTTTTTTTTTTTTTTTATTGGTAATGGCGGAGATCTGCGATTTTTATCGGAACGGCGATATTGCGGTGGACTTGTCTGACGTTTTTGACAATTTTTGGGACCAATGACATTTATACAGCGATCAGATCTAAAAATAGACACTGATTACTGTATAAATATCATTGGCAGGGAAGGGGTTAACACTAAGGGGGCAGTGAAGGGGTTAAATGTGTTCCCTGTATGTGTTCTAACTGTGGGAGGGGGGCAGGGCTAACAGGGGCATAACAGATCTAACTTATCCCGATCACAGGGATCAGTAGATCTGTCATGCCCCCCCTCACAGAATGGGAAGTCGCCGTGTTTACATCAGCGGTTCCCTGTTCTGGCTCTCTGTGACCAGATCACGGGTCTCCGGCGGACATGAAGTCCGCCCGACACACGGGCATGCTCACGCAGCGTGCGGCGGCGGCAAGAGCGCGCCTGGCACGAGCCAAAGGGGAGGACGGCCTCCCGGCAATTTAGATCTGTGCTGTAGCCGTCAATTGGCTATAGCACGGATATGAAGTGGTTAAAGATAATCTGCTTTTAAACTGTGATTTCTACACTGAAATATCTTTAGTCTGAGAAGAGATAAATTCCCTGTCTCTTTACATTTAAGTGCTCAGCACAGCTGAGCACAACTGAGCATGCTCAGACACAAAACAACTCCGTTTTTAACTCTCATGGAGTAATTCCACGAGTAAATAGTAAATACCAAATGAGAGCTGTTTTACACAGCTTTTTTTGGGAGTGAAAATGAGAGTTATGAAGCCCAAATGCAATTTTCAGCCATTCATTCTAATGGTACAATTGTTACTTTCCCAAATAAATCCTTTTCATGTTGAGATGAAATGTATCTTTCTCTCAAAGAAATTGTTCTGGCAACAATGTTGCAACTTCATGGTCTATTTTGTTTTTAAGAATGCTAGAATGTGTACTGTTTTCAGGTTTTTGTAAAATATTTTTTTTCTCTGTTATGGCCCGTACACACGTTCCTGAAAATCGGACGGCAGATCGTCCGTTTTTTTTTTTTTTTGCATGCTAATCTCAGATCAAATCGGAAGTGTGTACTAAAGTCATGAACATTCTCAGATGACAGACTAATAAATCTGAAGTGATGTCATGTGTTGTAGTGTATTTGTATTGTATTTTCGGACAACAACTGTACTAATTAAACGAAAATCGTCCGATCTGGTATCATACGAGAACATTTTTTGTGTTTGTCCGATCGAATAATATCGGATGAACTGTCATGATCGGCTCTCGAAAGCTCTGTACTAACGATCCGATTATCGTACGATCAATATGAAAGCGGGATTTTTCTTCCGATTTTCGGATCGTGTGTACGGGCCATAACTTGTTGATATCTATCTCACAAAAATATTTCCCCAAACTCACACGGGTGTCCATTATAGTTCATATGTGTGTAAAGGTACGTGTCGCAATACATAGGATAATATATTGTATATTACTTGTGACACTGAGCATGGCTATGGACTTAGGGCTTGTTCACACCACAGAGATGGACGAGACATGTACTCACTGCTCATTAGATAAGTGGCTAGCAAATCCACCTAGCACCCAAGTGGTCGCTGGTTCACATCCTTAACATGCTAATGCTTGTGTTGAAGTTTATATGTTCCCCCTGTGTGGGTTTCTCACCACAATCCAAAAACAGGCAGGCATTTTATTTGTTTCTTGTCCAAATAGTCTGTAATGTAAGCAAGTTATTTTGGGACTTTAAATTGGAAGCTCATTGCAGGCATCGACTTGGACATTTCAAATTGTAAGGTGTACAATGCACAGGTACATCTAGTTAGAAAACTGTTGCTTGGATCAGTATTTCTCAACCTCAGTCTTCAAGGCGTCCCAACAGGTCATGCTTTCAGGATTTCCCTCAGATGAAACGGCTGTGGTAATTACTAAGGCAGCAAAACTGATCAAATCACCTGTGCAAAATAATGGAAAGCATGAAAACATGACCTGTTGGGGGTACTTGAGGACAGGGTTGAGAATCACTGACTTAGAGTTTTGTTCTGGAGTTATACTGATCTGATGAACATAGCCAAGGGTTAACACAGCAAATAGTATTAGGTATTGCAGCCCCTCAGGTAAAATCAATTTGAACAGGCAGATTGAACGATACTGGTGGGCGCATAATTCTATTGGGCATGTATCAGTGTGCTAGCTTATATAAAGGACTTCAGTAGGGGGATTGGTTTGGCCTGATAAGAGGCCAAGCTTTTTGCTGTGGTTTTTGCAGGATAAGGAATGATACTGTACATAATGACAAATGCTTCACTAGAGCTGTTTGTTTTCTGAAATGATTGTGCATTTTGATCATCAAAAGTGGCTTGATTTGACCATGCTGCCAGATTGGGATGTGTATTGTTTGTCTTACCATGCATTCTTCTAGTAGAAAATACTCCCCATTGTATGTGTGTAGAATGTGGGGGGTGGTGGGTGTTATTGTTTGAATATGTGCCTTTTTTAATATTATGATGTAATGCTTTGTTAGAATGACTGTTAAGTATCGTTCTATAATTTTGCAGCTAATAATGTGATGTGGGTGTTGAGTAGTTGTTCTATGAAATACGTGGGCTGTTATACACTGTGAAAGTAAAGCTGTGTCCACTGTAAGGTTTAGTCCAATCTTAGATTGTAAGCTCCCATGAGAAGGGCCCTTAGAACCCAATTGCCAACTGTTTTGCTAAATGTAGCACCATATATACTGTAGAATACTTTAATGCCAGTAAATATGTACATAATTGTGTTTCTGCTGGCAAAATAAAAGGAAATTGATTTTGCTTGTTTGTTGTTTATCTCTATTGTAACTTACTTTTTAATTAGTTGTGGGAGGTGGTGGTTTTGGATTACCTTCCTTAGGGCCAGTTCACACTGCTGCGGTGTCCGAGATCGGATGTGATTCGCACCACAGTGCAAATCACATGTGATCTCTGTGCTATGCAAATTCAGCCATACAGATAGTATGGCTGAATTCACATTGCATCCCGACCAAACTCGCACAGGACCCTTTTTTATTACGCAGCAGAATCGGATCACATGGGCGTTCACACCCATGCAATCCGATTCCTGTCCGAATTTGCAGTTCGCTATGCGATCTGCAAACTGATTTGGGGGCGTCATTAGCTCTCTATTGACACTCCCGCAGTTTGCATATGGCAGTGTGAACTGCCTGTAAGTTGGGTGCGATGCGGGAACCCACAGTGGATTCACAGGGTTCCCGCACCGTACCTGACACGCAGGCAGTTTACACTGCCATATGCAAACTGCTGGGAGCGGGCTGACACCCCCAAATCAGTTTGCAGATCACCCATGCAATCCAATTCTGATGCAGAACCAAAAAAGGGTTCTGTGCGAGTTTGGTCCGACTGATGCGATTTCAGCCATACTCTCTGTATGGCTGAAATCACATCACACAGAGTTTATGTGATTTTCACTGCAGTGCAGTGTGAATCACATGTGATCTCGAACAACTCTGCAGTGTGAACCGGCTCTCAGCCCCTCATTTACAAATGTAATTTTGTGGTGGCACTGTTCTAAACATCACAGAGACCCATACTAAGTAGACCCCCTCAAGCACGATATTTAAAGGAATATTTCATTTTTTTTTTCACTTTGAGCATTATTAAAACCACTGCTCCTGAAAAAACAATTAAACTTTTTTTTTCTATTGATACCTGTCCCCTAGGGCAAGACACAAGCCCCCATACACTTTTTAGGGCAATAAACTTGCATACAAGCTTTAAATGGAGGCATTTGAAAGTTGCAGGTTCGAATCCAATTGATGGCCAGTGTTTGGCATATGTGATCTGAGAAGCATGTTTCCAGGCAAATAGAGTTCTGTTCTGTTTGCATTTCCTCCCAGTTTGTGAGAGTTTAAGTCTTAATTGCCTTTAATTGGGAGGTATTTTGAGCCACTGCTGGAGTAGATTTTGGAGCTATAGTAAATTAGCACCAGTGTTTTCATGTACCTAACTTTAATAGCAGGTTTTTAACAGTTGTGTGTGGTGCCATTAAAGTCCATCTTCTCCTGACAAATGAATGCTAGTCATGATATTTGAAATTTTAACTTCTGGTTTCTGGTGTGGTCAATACATCCAAAATCTAGGATTTTAGGATACTGCAGGCCACCTGTATGGAAGATCAACTTGTCTAAACGTATGCTCCAGAATATTTTAGCTTAGAATATGGCTGTTTTTTTTTTAATTGTAATGCAGCGCAACCTCCGTAGGGGTTGCTGAAATTAGGGTTTCCCACTGCTGCACAGCTAGTCACACCACATTTCCTTCTTTCATTCAGGCACAGAAAAATCAGTCCTTGGCTTGTATTTGTTGTTTTATTAGGGGATGATAACTTGGATAGGATAAGGGATTATGGGAAGACTAAGGTGACAACAAACAGAATCTCAGGGACAACTTTCTCCCTATATACAAACTCCTCTTCTTACTTCCTCCTGCATAGTGTTGAGCGAACCCGGACTGTAACGTTCGGGTCCGTACCGAACTTTAGGGTGTCCGTGGCACGGACCCGGACCCGGACATTTCAAAAATCGTTCGGGCTAGTCCAGAATTTTACCGATTTTAGATAGGGAGTGCGGCAGTCGATGGAAAGGGATATGATTGGGTTCCTCGTACACTGACGTCGTGACACTGAGGTCGAATATTTCTCCGACCCAGTGTACTACGTGGCCGGTTAGTGTCGGTACGGTAATCATCCGTACCGACACTACCGAAGATTCCCGTTTGGTCACTTTGCGAACAACTAACCGACGGGACGTCGAAGAGTTGTGCACCTCATTTTATCGTCTTGGGGCCTGGCTTGGGCTTGCTAAAAACTTTACAGGCCCAGGCCCAGGCACGGTGCCTGTGGGATTTCAAGCCATGCCTGGGCTTGC
>BLSH010086440.1:931515-956519 GCA_018402905.1 Glandirana rugosa
GTTCTATGCAGAGCTTGATCTGCAACTCAAAGCAGCGGTATGTGAAATTTCTAATTTCTGCTATCTGTCCTCAGAGCAACAGCACAGACAGCAGTAGTAAAGTAATCTATCTCAGGATGCAGGATCAGGTCTTAAAATGGCTAAAATCTGTCCCTCACGCCGTCAGCTACCTTTCCCTATACTAACCCAAGGAGCATGTGACTGCAGCACTGTGACTCCAGCTTATAAAGAGGCTGGGTCACATGATGCACCGGCCAATCACAGCCATGCCATTAGTAGGCATGGCTGTGATGGCTTCTAAGGGCAAACCAGTGAAACGCTTGTTGATTGGCTGCCCTGCAGCTTCTCAACACGTGGAGTAAAATAGCAGAACCCCGGACCGAACCCGAACGATTTTTGAAATGTCCGGGTCCGGGTCCGTGCCACGGACACCCTAAAGTTCGGTACGGACCCGAACGTTACAGTCCGGGTTCGCTCAACACTAATTATCTTCTCTCATTCACTCCTTACTTCAATCGACCCTAACTGCAATATTTGAATATACATTCATGTGGTCCCTGCTCCCTGAGAAAACACTCCTATTACTAGCCTGTTGTCTAGCGTACTCCCCATCGACTTCCATAACCACTGCATACTTAACATTTGGATAGAAGGAGATACATAAGCTACAAAGATAATTCAGGCTACAGGATCATAGAGTAGTTTTACTCTATCTACATACTTGAAGACATTTACTCACAAGACACGGGACCTCCACCCATCCACAGGAGAAAAATATCTATCACCTAAATCCCTGTGAACCATGGCTACATCGCCGGGACTCTACTAGAATAGTCATCCCACCCATTTTGTTCCTTCTTACCTAGTCCACCCTCTAGGATTACAGCAGAGCTGTGCACATTGGTCATTTAGGCCCTTCACACCCCGGATGGGGCTCCATCAGCACATTGTGCTGATGTCACACATTAGAGGCACTGAGATAACTGGCACCACCTCTACCCATGATACTACAGGGAGATGATTTCTCTCCCATAAGGTGGCCCAGGTATTTTAGTCTCTCCGGACATCATATTATTTGTATTGTGCGTCATTGTTTGTCAGTCCGTGGTCCCATTGTTTTGTGTCCCCCTCATTGTATGGCAACGAACTAAGTACCTCACCATGTGAGGGCTCTTCTCGATTTTATTTTTAGACTTTGTGATTCATTAAATTTATACATTTGTTGATTTCATTGACCTGTTTTCAATATAGACGTATAGTAGCCATCTTTATTAGAGTTGATCGAACCTCTGGAAGTCCGGGTTCGGCAGGTTCGGCCGAACTTCGGGACAAAGTCCGGGTTCGGGTCTGCGCTTGACCTGAACTTTGACCTCGGACCCAGAACCCTATTGAAATCAATGGGGACCCGAACTTTTAGGCACAAAAATGGCTGTAACAAAGTCCTGGAAAGTCCTAGAGGTCTGCAAAAGGAAAGAAAATGGGGGTAAGGGTCGGACAAGTGCCCTACAAAGAAATGGGGATAGGGAAATAACTTAAAATAATTTTTAAGCTAAAATCACATAAAAAAATAAAAAATGGAGGTGGATGTGGAGTTGGAGGTTGAGGAGGCGGTGAAAGTGGCGGTGGAGGAGGAGGAGGTAGCCAACACTTTTTTTTTATTTTTGTGCAAGAAATGAACCGCTGGCCACAAATGTAGTTTTTGGAATTTTTTTTTTTTTTTTTTAACCAGCGATGTAGATACACTTTTTAATTTTGTGCAAGAAACAATAATCCCTAATAATGTCCCTTTAAGCAACAGTAGGAACCTCTCCCTATAGTACTTGGAGATGATTTTAGATTCTAAAATCATCTCCAAGTTGTACAGGGAAAGCCTCCAGCTGTTGCTTTAAGGGAAAGATTATTGTTCTAAAATCATCTCCAAAGTGTGTGGGAAAAGTCTATTGCAGCCGCATTAGAGCCATATTACTGTTCTAAAATCATCTCCAAAGTGTGTGGGAAAAGTCTATTGCAGCCGCATAGAGCCATATTACTGTTCTAAAATCATCTCCAAAGTGTGTGGGAAAAGTCTATTGCAGCCACATAGAGCCATATTACTGTTCTAAAACCATCTCCAAAGTGTGTGGGAAAAGTCTATTGCAGGCGCATAGAGCCATATTACTGTTCTAAAATCATCTCCAAAGTGTGTGGGAAAAGTCTATTGAAGCCGCATAGAGCCATATTACTGTTCTAAAATCATCTCCAAAGTGTGTGGGAAAAGCCTATTGCAGGCGCATAGAGCATGCACCCCCGAGTTTCATGATTTCACAAATTTTATTGTTTTCATGTTGCTTTTTTCACCATCGAACAACCAATAATAATTTTTATTATCTTGCCCCATATGGTAATTATTAGTATCAAGACATGGGTCATGCTTGCCTATAGACACATGCATATATATATATATATATATATTTTTTTTTTACAATTCACAATTGCTATATTATTTGACACTTCCATGCTAGTTGAGTCATGCTGTGTGCTGTGGAGGTTCGGTCTGGGTGCTGCCTGATTAATCTGGGAGCTGCGATGCTCACAGGTGTCCCTCCCACTCCCGCTTTATTCACCAGGTGGCTGGTGTGAGGGTATGGGCGGGTCCCGTCCTCTGAGCATCGGCGCCACGCATCCACCCCTGACCTTCAGCTTCCTTGTGTTGCTGACGTTCTGGGGCGTGTCTGCCCATCTAGGCTGACCAATGGGGTTTGACCTGGATGCATATATGAGCATCTTGTCTGCTCTGCTCCAGGTGTCTCACATTTATGGCAGTCTGTGTGTCGTTGGTGTGTTCGGTTGGTCCTGCTGTAAGCAAATTGTACCTCACATACTGTAAGTATCACTGGCACTGTTGCAACTTTGATCTTGTTCATCCTTTCTGTTGGTGGGGTTTTCACCTTCTCAGCTTCACATTGGTTCACAGTATTTCTATTTATTGTGCTGCAATATCTGTGTCTACCTGGCTTCATAGCCTATCCTCACAACTAGGAAAAAGAGGTACTTCCCCATGATCTCTCGCCCCTGAAGAAGGGTAGTTATCCCGAAACATGTTGGGCCCATGCCCTAGAAGAAAAACAGCTTAACAGTACTATTTCTACCTTGGTTCATATTCTTTTGGACTGTAACACATTGCTACAATGTTCATTTCAGTTGTATGTACATGTCATACTATTTTCCAATTTAAAAAAAAACGTTGATATGTAATAAAATACTCTATTTTATGGAACACGTTTAGTTTTTTGTACTGCCTTTAAAGTCCCGGTATCTGTACTGGGGGAGTTCCTCTTTTTCCTAAACAATTTGGGACATTGGCAGACCCCCCCCCCCCCCTTTTTGCTATGGTTGGAGGTGCCCATCTGATGTATCCTCACAACTATAACAGTTGTTGTCCTATATCCTTATCACCTTCCTTGGTGTATGGGTCTTTTGTTTTTCCCTTGGACTTTCAATTTAATTTCCTTGATACTTAACATCCACCACAGATTGGAGCCTCTGCGTTCCTGTCATTGGGACAATCTGGCACCAATTATCACTTCCCTGTGCTTGCTCGTACCACGAACACCTCAGCTTCCAGTAAGGGCGCCCATGTCAGCCCGCCTATCTCAGCTCACTGTCATGCGCATGCTGGTCAGTGTAAGTAGCTCACCATGTATCCAATCTACAGCTATTAACCATTTTTTACTATTACCTTTTATCATTTTTTGGCTTCCCCAGCAGGGTCGCTTTGCTTGTGCCTTAGTGACATGCCCATGTCTTTTTTCAGATTGTACTCATTGCGCATCAGCCCCTGAAGAGTGGCCCTACTGCCACGAAACGTCGTCAGGCATATTTTAGATGCAAATAGTTTACTCAGGTTATTGTATGTGCTGTCAGCTCATACAATAAACAGCTTGTTTTTATCAACCTATTTTCTCATTCATGTGCAACAAGTCTGCTATATATTACTGTTAACATGTCTACCATTATGTATATGTACCCATTATTGCATGGTATTGTTGTCAAAGTTCAACAATAAATATTTACATTATTTGGTATCCTTGTTTGAAATAGCATCAATGTATACCATCAATGTATACCTCATTTAAAGTCCCGCCCTTTTTCCCTTTTCATGCACCCCATATGGACGTGCCGCCAATAACGCTCGCCTACTTATCATTGCAGTGGGAATGTGAGTTAGGCTTCATTCACATGGGCGTAAAAATACGCATATAGAAGTGTTTTTTAATTTCGGATCTAAATGCAGCTGCATTGTTTTCAATTGAGTAATTCACACAGGTGCATAAACATGAGATACTTTCAGATCCATAAAACAGAATCCAAAAATCAGCATCTAAGAAAATGTACTTTACTCGCTTACATGTATAAACACATGTATATGTTAGGCCTCGTGCACACAAGGCATTTATTTACATCTCCTAGAAGCCAGCAGCATTCTTGCAGAAAAAAATACCTGACACTTGAAAAAGTGTGTAAAGCTTTTACAAGCTTTTTGGAGCTTATACAGATGTCGAGGTCTTGGGAATTAATTAATTTAATTGGCCAGAATAAATAATTTATTCTGCCCACTGAGATGAATTAATGCTCAAGCACTATCGTTTAGGCACGATTAGGCGTGTTTAGCAATCAGCATCTTTGGGGCGGGTTGGGAGCGCTGGCAAAAGTGCTGATTAAACAGTGGTAAAACGCTGCTAAAACAAATGGCACTTTAGCGCGAACGGTCGGCGCTTTCAGTGTGAAAGCAGCCTTAGTAAATGAATCCCTATGTGTGCATGAACACAAAGGCTAACATGCAGGGGAGTTTAGAGACATGTCCAGTTTGCATGCGGCCTAAGGGCCCTTTCACACGGACGCTCCGTTCAGGTCTGCCTGTCCGTTTTTTTCAGGTGGACCTGAACGGAGCCTCCATGCAGCCCTATGGAACGACGGATGTCAGCAGAGATATGTCCAGTTTGCATGCGGCCTAAGGGCCCTTTCACACGGACGCTCCGTTCAGGTCTGCCTGTCCGTTCCTCTTCCATAAAGTGTGACAGAGGAAAACCCTATTTTCCATCCTTTTGCGGATCAGATTGGATGACAACGGACAGACGGATCCGTTGCCATCCGATTTTCCATAGGGGATAGTGGTGCTCTGAGGCATCCGTCTCTACGCAGAGAGCGGAGACGGATTCGTCATCCGTCGGCTCCGCAGGGATCAACGGAGTGATCCCCGCTGAGCAAAACGGAGCCCGCACACGGCCACGTTCATGTGAAAGGGCCTTGAGATTTTTCAGCTCATAAGAAGCTTTGGCTCAATTAACCAATTTAAATTGGTTTGTGTTCTTTCCACGTGAAACACATTATTCTAGCAGACACGGTATATAGGATGCCTCTTCTATGAGTTAACACTTTCATCAAATTGAGTCAAAATCTTTCAGTGGGTATGCTGTACTATCCATCATTGCAATGGGGTTTAAAATGTTATACAGAGTATTCAACACGATAAGCTTTCACCATGCTGTGTTTTAGAAGCATTTATCTCAATAACCCCTTCCCACCCACAATCTGTTTATTAGCAGAGCATGTTACCCTGGTATTTATTCCCCAGCATGATGCCCTGTGCCAGGATGTGAATAAACATTCCCCAGTTAAGAGCCAGCAGAGGACACTTCCCTGCATACTGGTTCTCAATCACTGGCAGCTGTGGTCTGCAATAATCATCAGGAACCAATCAGAGTGGTTCCACATTAAGTGATCACCATTTCAGCTATGACATAGTGATCATATACGCAGGCTGGAGGCTTCGCTGATAAAAATGAAATATGTTTAATCTGTTTAATATTGTTGATATTTCTGGGGGGCTAGCCCTCCCTGACTTAAAAACATACTACCATGCCATTGCATTAACTAGGATATCAGACTGGAAATATGCCAGAAATTCCAAATTGTGGGTCCAACTGGAACATTTCCTAATTGGCTTGGACCTCATCACTTCACCATGTTTGTCTCGCTCCTCCAGAGCTTTCCTCCCCTCAACGTCTCCTCTCACGATATCTACACTGGACATATGGGACACGCTCCACAAAAAATATCCCGGACTTATAACTCACCTCTCATGCCTCTACTGTCTCACAATTATTTCATACCGGGTGCCATGGACGCCGGCTTCAGACTCTGGTCTCCTGAAGGCCCACTATTGCTCCACCATCTTATTCAAGCAGACACCCTCTTGTCCATTGTAGGATCGAAACCCATCACGTTTATGGATAGATGGAGGTACAAGCAACTAAACCAATTCTTTCTCTCATTACCTAAACCAATACGAGACATACAAGACCTAACCCCCATTGAGTCTATGTTCAACTTTAAAGATCCTCCTACTCATTGTGTGTCACAGTTTTATAAGGCCCTAGTCACATTACAGAGCTCCCCATACCCAGAATAAGTAGCCAAATGGGAAACAGACTTTCATTCTCAATTGACCAAAAAACAAAAAGATAAAATCCTACTACTGTCCCACATGTCTTCCATCTCGACCAAAGTAGCTGAAACCAACTATAAGCTCCTCTCCAGGTGGTACTACACTCCAACTAATGTGCATCCTATGTGGCCATCCAACTCGCTGATGTGCTGGAGAAACTGTGGTCAAACTGCTACACACTCTCATATCTGGTGGGAATGCTCTTCTATCCACACCTACTGGTCTACTGTTCTTGACATCATCAAGGAGATAACAGGTCTCTCTCTCCCTTCAGATAGGTGGACAATTTTATTTCACAACTCGACTGAATCAGCTGGTTCTTACAAACGTTCTATTATTCCACACTTCTTGAATTCAGCAAAAGCTCCTATACCAGCCTTTTGGGGCCAACCCCAGGTTCCCTCTCTGAAAAGCTGGCTACAAAAAATGGATTAAGTGTGTCTGTTAGAGGAATTCACCCATATATCGAGAAGTGACATTAGTCGCCACACTAAAACCTGGACCCTATTGTTGGAATTTAAGACTACTCCAAGATATAACTATATCCTATTTACATAGTCAGTGAGGTTGAAAAAAGAGACAAGTCCATCAAGTCCAACCTATGTGTGTGTTTTTTATGTCAGTATTACATTGTATATCCCCCAATGTTGTGGTCCCTTAGGTGTGCATCTAATAGTTTTTTGAATTTATCTATACTCCCAGCAGAAACTACTGCTTGTGGAAGAGAATTCCACATCCTCCCTGCTCTTACCGTAAAGAAACCTCTACGCATTTTAAGATTAAACTGCCTTTCTTCTATTTTTAGTGAATGGCCACGTGTATTTGTGTACTTTCTTGCGCTGAATAGTTTTGTCCCTATTGTTGGGTCACCAGTACAGTATTTGTACATTGAAATCATATCCCCTCTCAAGCGTCTTTTCTCCAGAGAGAATAAGTTCAGTGCTTGTAATCTTTCCTCATAACTAAGGTCCTCCATTCCCTTAATTAGCTTTGTTGCCCTTCTCTGTACCCTTTCCAGTACCAGGACATCCTTCCTGAGGACTGGTGCCCAGAACTGGACGGCATACTCCAGGTGCAGCCTCACCAGAGACTTGTATAGTGGGAGAATTATTGATTTATCCCTGGAGTTGATCCCTTTCCTGATGCATGCCAACACTTTTTTAGCTTTGCTTGCAGCAGTTTGGCATTGCATGCCACTGCTGAGCCTGTTCTCCACTAGGATCCCTAGGTCTTTTTCCATCCTAGATTCCCCCAGAGGCTCTCCCCCTAGTGAGTAGTTTGCATTCATGTTCTTGGTACCCAAATGCATTATCTTACATTTCTCTACGTTAAATCTCATTTGCTACTTGTCTGCCCACCCCATTAATTTATTCAGATCTTCTTGCTAGGTTTCCACATCCTGTGGAGAATCTATTGCCCTGCTTAGCTCGGTATCATTCGCAAATATTGAGATTGAGCTGTTCACCCCCTCCTCCAAATCGTTTATGAATAAATTGAATAGGATTGGTCCTAGGACAGAACCTTGGGGAACCCCACTTTCTACACCAGACCATTCTGAGTATTCTCCATTTATCACCACCCTCTGGACTCGCCCCTGTAGCCAGTTTTCAATCCAGGTACTCACCCTTTGATCCATGTTGAGGGACCTTAGTTTGTACAGTAAACGTTTATGTGGAACTGTATCAAATGCTTTTGCAAAATCCAGATACATGTCTACAGGCCTTCCTTTATCTAGATGGCAGCTTACCTCCTCATAGAAGGTTAATAGATTGGAAAAGAACGATTCTTCATGAAACCATGTTGATTACTGCTAATGAAACCGTTCTTGTTACAATAATCTTGTATATAATCCCTTATTATTGATGTTAAGCTAACTGGTCTGTAGTTCCCAGGGATATATCTTGGTCCTTTTTTATATATTGGTTCTACATTGGCTTTCCTCCAGTCAGCTGGTATCATACCAGTCAGAAAACTGCTCTTAAAGATTAGGTACAATCGTCTGGCAATAACTTGGCTAAGTTCTTTAAGGACCCTCGGGTGTAAGCCATCTGGGCCCGGTGGCTTATTAGTGTGCAGTTTATCAAGCCTATTCCTGATTTTATCCTCAGTCAGCCATGAGGGTGCTTCCTGTGATGTGTCGTGAGGACCAGCATTATAGTTCTGAATAATTGAACCCCCCATTTCCTTTGTGAATACTGAGGAGAAAAATGAGTTTAACACCTTTGCCATTTCTCCATCCTTTTTAACCAGATTTCCTTCCTCATTCTTTATGGGGCCAATATGATCTGACCTCCCTCTCTTGCTGTTTATATACTTAAAAAAATTCTTGGCATTCCTTTTACTCTCCTCAGCTATATATCTTTCATGTTCTACCTCAGCTGCTCTGATTGCACCTTAGCATTCCTTATTGTGTGTTTTATAGATATGAAAATCTGACTGAGACCCCTAATACCTTTGTTTAGTATGTTCTTGAAGCAATCCCATTTTTCCTCCGCGTTTATTGTTCCTAGAATTTTATCCCATTTAACATCTTCCAGCAAGGATCGTAGTTTATGGAAATTGGCTCTTTTAAAATTCAGTGTCTTTGTATTCCCCTTGTGTTTCCTATTTGTGTAATTTATACTGAAACTAAATGACCTGTGATCGTTATTTCCTAGATTGCCCCTTACTTCCACGTCTGTGATCAGGTCTGTGTTGTTAGTAATCAGAAGGTCCAATAATGCTTTTTCACTTGTTGGTACATTTACCATCTGACTCATGAAATTGTCCTGCAGGACATTTAGGAAATGGTGAGCCTTAGCTGAACGTGCAGTGCCTTCCTCCCAGTCAATATCTGGGTAATTAAAACCCCCCATTATAATAACACTTCCCATCCTAGCCGCTATTCTACAGTAAATTGCGATAGGAAGACCACCTCCCCCTCCTCCCTCTGATTAGGGCCTATAGCATATTCCCAGTAATACTTTCCCCCTGGTATCTTTCCTTTGTAGCTCTACTCATAAGGCTTCAACTTCCTCCCCAGAACCACTAGTAATGTCATCTCTCACATTTATTCTTATGTAATTCTTTATATACAGGCATACCCTTCCCCCTTTTTTGCCCTCCCTATCCCTGCGATATAGGGAATACCCCTGAATGGTAGCCAGCCAATCATGAGAGCTGTTGAACCAAGTCTCCGAAATTCCCACAAAATCAAATTCCTCCTCGTACAGTAGCAACTCTAGTTCTCCCATCTTGTCTGCCAGACTCCTGGCATTAGTGAACAAGCCATGCAGTTTTGTCTGGACGCCTACTGTTTCCTTGCTGGGTATTCCTCGTTTAGATGTAGGACATTTTACACTACTTGCCTCGGGTTTAAATTCTTTATTCGGCCTACCACTCCTTTCCCCCATACTACCCGCTGGACTCTGTTCCCCTCTGGCTATTACTAAGTCTGGACCCTCCCCCCCATTGCCTAGTTTAATAGCCCCTCTAACTTTTCGGCCATCCTCATTCCCAGCCGATCTGCACCTTCCCCATTTAGGTGCAGCCCATCCTTTCTATAGAGCTCATAACCGATTGAGAAACCGGCCCAGTTCTCCAGGAACCCGAAACCCTCCTTTGTACACCAACTCCTCAGCCACTTGCTGACTTCCCTGATCTCCCACTGCCTCTCTGGTGTGGCTCGAGGTACTGGTAGTATTTCTGAGAATACTACCTTGGAGGTCCTAAGCCTCAATTTTGCTCCTAGGTCCCTGAAATCTTTTTTTAGGACACTCCACCTACCTCTAACTTTGTCATTGGTACCAACATGCACCATGACAGCCGGGTCTTCCCCAGCCCCTCCCAGTAATCTGTCCATCCGATCTGTGATGTTCCAAACCCGAGCGCCCGGTAAACAGCATACAGTTCGGTGCTTCAGGTCTTTGGGACAGATTGCCCTCTCTGTGTTTCTAAGAATTGAGTCCCCTACCACCACAATCTGTCTTTCCTTTCACCTGACTTCATCCCCACCCCTGCTGGAGGAGTTACTCCCCTGGCAGCTAGGGGTGCCACTCTGCTCCAGCGATGCTGATTCCTGACTGGTTTCCGCAATATCACACAACAGGGTGTACCTATAGGGATGCTCCAGCCCAGGATCAGCCTCCCTGACTTTTTCCCTTCTACCCTGCCTAACTGTCACCCAACTACTCTGTTCTGGTGCCTGCACCTCTATGTCTCCACCCACCTCTGTGCTGGCCCCTGCCGGCACCTGCCTAGTATGATCCCAACTCTCTTTAAGTATGGAGAGTCGTCTCAGTGTTGACAGTTGCTTCCTCAGATTCAGAACCTGGGCTTCCAGGGAAACAATGTTTTTACATTTTGTACAGCAGTATTCGCCCTCGATCGCATGATCAAGGAATGCATACATGCGACAAGATGTACACCGAATCGCTTCTCCACACCCGCCGGGAATCGTACCTATTGATTTAGTGGGGACTGGGAATTATGCTCTATCCAATTACCTAACCGCTGGCTGCCTGCCTCTAATACTCACAGCACACTCAGTACTCACGCTACATTACTCACATACCCGTCCAATACTCAGGTACTCGCCCGATATGATGTACTCCTTATCCACGGATTAGCCGGAGATAGCTCTTTAATCCCAACACTTACAGTGTTGTATTATGAGAAATGAGTATTCAATTTGCTGATCACCACCACATTGCCAGCAGGACATCCCTACTACACTCTTTCCCCTTCCCTCCCTTACCCTCGCCCCACTCCTGCCTTATTTTTCTCTTTCGCTATTCTCTCTCTTTTTGCCCTTTCTTTTTATACTTTTCTGGGTTATTATTTTCATACAACTGTATGAAATGTTAATGATTGTTACATTTATCGTCCCCACCGTGGATATTGTTTCATCCTTACCTTTAATAATTATGTTACTTTATAATGGATCCGGTTGATCTAAGTATAATCTCATTAAGAATTGGAATTTGTACCTGCTCTTTTAATCTTTTCTTTTTTGTTAATGGTGTATGCAAGTAGCATTATGTGTGTATTATTCATTCTTCCTATGCGCATATTCAAATAAACAGATATTAAACAAACAAAATATTGTTGATATATTTTTTTTTTTACATTTCTGTGCATTTGTAAGCCTATAATAAAAACAAGTAAAATAATATATATATATATATATATATATATATATATATATATATATATAGTACTATGCAAAAGTTTTAGGCAGATGTGAAAAAATGCTGTAAATCAGGAATGCTTTTAGAAATTGAAGTGTCACTAGTTCATTGTTTTTATCAATTAACAAAATGGAAATTAAAAAAATGAACATAAGAGAAATACAAATCACATCAATATTTGTTGCGACTGCCCTTTGCCTTCAAAGGCATAGTTGCATATTTGAACCGCTTAGCCTTGTTTCGACATCCTATGCATGAAAACATAGGAGCTGGGGTGTAGAAAAATGGCAGCAGGTGCTCTGGATTTTGAAATATTTACCGGTAACAAAAGACAGTTTGTTCGGGAAGGGCTGGAAAGCAGAACAATAATGAGTGTCTGCAGGCAACAGGGAAGTATGGTGGAGGTTCCTTGAAAGTTTGGGGGTGCATTTCTGCAAACGGTGTTGAAGATTTGGTCAGGATCAATGGTGTCCTCAATGCTGAGAAAGACCAGCAGATATTTATCCATCATGCCATACCATCAGGGAGGCGTGTGATTGGCCCCAAATTTATTCTGACGCAGGACAATGACCCCAAACATACAGCTAATGCCATTAAGAACTATCTTTGACATGAAGAAGAACTAGGAGTTCTGGAAGTGATGGTTTGGCCCCCACAGAGCATTATCGAGTCTGTCTGGGATTACATGAAGAGACAGCCTACATCCACAGAAGATCTGTGGTTAGTTTTCCAAAATGTTTGGAACAACCTACTAACCGAGTTCCTTCAAAAACTGTACCAAGTGTACCTCGAAGAATTGAAGGCAAGAGATTTTTGAAGGAAAGGGTGATCCTCACCAAATATTGATTTGATTTGGATTTCTCTTCTGTTCATTTACTTTGCATATTGTTAATTGATAAAAAGAATCTATTAACACTTCTATTTCTTAAAGCATTCTTTATTTACAGCATTTTTTTTACACCTGCCTAAAACTATTGCAACGTTCTGAATATATATATATATATACACACTGTATATGTAAAAAGATATGTATACAAACTAGCCATAAAGTTATTGTTAAGTTTATTGACAGATACTGACACTTCTAAATTTGGCCTGGGCATCCAGACATCAATGATTTTGGAATGGTCACAAAAGAGTTTAGGGGTACCTACACATGTAAGGAATTATATGTATAATATAAAGTAAAGATGTAAATCACAAATCTGACTGTACAGAATTACAAATCCTTTGGCAGGCAAAAAAGGAAACACATGTATTTAAATTGTGTATTTATCTGTTTAGAGTTTCACATTACCATCTTATCCATTGCTTGCACCAATTTCCTCTTACTTCATGTTATCCTTTATACTTAAAATCAGGAGTTAAACCTCCATTTTACTTGAGACACTTTTACTCATTCCCAGTTTTTACAGTGATCAGCTATATTTAGCTTTTCTTGGTTTAAAACCCCTGCTCAAGTCACAAGAGCAGTTAGATCCTCTAGAGTGGGTAATTCAATTATCCCATATCGCCAAACTTGAGCCAACCTCTGGAGGAATGCCTGTTATCTCTCCATGTATATGCCTCTGCCCTTAAGCTAAACCGAGAGATGGACTCCTCTTCATTCCAGGGTGGATATATGGACACTCTATCTCTACTCTAATCCTGTTAGCAATAACTTGCTTCAGTGCTAAACTGGAGGTCAAATGAAATACACTTGGAATTAAGCTAAATTATTTTTGTATTAAAAGCAAAACCTATTACGTATATCTTTATGAACACGCTGAAAATATGTTCTTTAAACTATCAGCAGCAGAATTGTACTCTTACTATTGTGAAAAAACTGTAAAAAAATGAGCGCTATACAAAGATAAATGTAAACTACAGCCTACATAAAGGAACAACACAACTTCAAAAATGAAATAATACCAATAATGCGGCGCTGAAGATAGGTATATCAATGTGCTAAGGTGCAAAAAAAATATATATAAAGTTCATATAAAAGTCCCAATGTGAGGTAACCACCAATGAAGACTTCAAAGGGAGATAGATCTTTGGATAAATTGCTCACTCACAAGCTGACAATGCAGTCTCATTTAAGAGAACAGCTAAAGCATTTGAATGTATCCACCAGATAGAAATGATCCTGGAGTAGGGTTTCCACATCATCCCTTTAATCCAGGACCCATATGAATTACCCAGGTTCTGAGGCTAATGTAATTCAGATAAGGCACCAAGTGAGTTTAATTACCATGTTAATCAGCCACAGAACCTGTGTAATTAATATGTGTCCTGGATTAAAGGGATGATGTGGCAACCCTATCCTAGAGGCGTTTCCTTTATCCACGATTCCTCCCAAATTATGAAATAAAAAAATAAAGTCATCATAGTGCAGTATATTAACATAATAGATATTCCCCTATACTTTCTTGAGTATCAGTGGATGTCCTGGGTGTGCTGGATTGGAGATTCAATATCCGGACCAAATCAGCTGAGTGTACTCATTAAGGCATTTCTGGAATGGATTTCTGGTGAGCATGCACTCTGTATGGTGGTGGTGTTTTTGTCACTTGAAGTCACTTTTTTCTTCACATTCCCAAGAGATCCATGTTGTGCTATTGTGATCTGATAATCTCAATTGTGTTGATATACTGCACTATGTTGGCTTTATTTTTTATTTCATAATTTGGGAGGAATCGTGGATAAAGGAAATGCCTCTAGGATCATTTCCATCTGGTGGATACATTCAAATGCTTTAGCTGCTCTCTTAAATGAGACAGCATTTTCAGCAGGTGAGTGAGCAATTTATCCAAAGATCTAGCTCCCTTTGAAGTCTTCATTGGTGGTTACCTCACATTGGGACTTTTATGTGAACTTTATATATATATTTTTTTGCACCTTAGCACATTGATATACCTATCTTCAGAACCACATTATTGCTATTATTTCACTCTTACTATTGTGCTAGTCTTTAATAAAATCATACAAAATGGCTGAACTGGAACTTAATTCCCAAAAAGGAGTTAGTTCTGCTTTAACACCCTCTCTACCCTTCTGAAGCAGAATTGCAGGGACATTTTTTAGTTTTTTTCTATCTTTTTTTTAAATATTTAGCCCCACTTCCTGCTGCTATTTTGGACTAGGCCAGAATAATGTGCAGCTGGTCCTGCAGCCTCCTGGGATCTCCCATGAGGCTTTAGGACTGGCACATAGAGCATCCAGATGGCAGGTCTGGTACATCATTGGCGCTAACTGCCTGCACCCGGAAGAGGCAATAGCTGAATAGGACAAGATGGTGGCACCGTGTGGAATCCGAATAGCGAATCACAGTGGCACAGCGTTGGATTGGCTGTGTAGGAGAGTATGTGCTTTAGAGAGCACCATAGGACTACAGGTACGTGGGAAAAACGTGGGGTTAGGGTGGTGGGTGTTGAGTACCGCTTAAACCTGTCACTGCTCGGTGTGCCGCCACAATCTTCTCCACAGCTTCTCTTGGATTATGAGCTGCATCATCCCCAACACCTTTCTTATTATCTTACATTTGCCAGGCATGAGCTGAGAACTTGAATGGGCATGTGTCATTGGCAGTGTGCACAAAATAAAAAAATGCTAGGAGCAATTAATTTAAGTAAAGAAAAAAATAGAAGGTTCTGAAATAATTCCTACAAAAGAAATTCTCCTCACCCCCCTGTGTTTAAGTTGAACTCTAGTCGGCCTTTAAAGAAAACTTTGTATACACCTTCTTCCCTATATAGTAAGGGTTAAATGCTCATTTAGTCAGGAGGGGATGTAAATAAGAGCAATACTTACCTTATTTTTCACTGCTGCCAACATTCCGCGAATAGATGAAGAATTAAGTATTTCTGTACTTTATACTTTCCCCAGAAATAATACGCAATAAACCCTTACTATACAGGAAGGGGGAAGGGAGCACAAAATTTATTTTTAGAGGAATTGAGTTAGTCAATAAATTATATGTTTATTCTAAATGTAGATTTCATATCCCATGGGATTCTGACACATATACTGTACATTGATACTTACTGGTATGTTGTTGGACTGACATTAATACGTCGAGGGTGACTCCCTGATTCAAACTTGCTGGCCAATGTGACATTGTTTCCAAAAAGACAATAGCGTGGCATTCTTACTCCAACAACACCAGCGAAGACTGAGCCAGAATGAATTCCTATTCTCATCTGCCAAAAAAGGAAAAGATAAAAAGTCAAACATTTGCATTTTGTTTTAAAGATGACAAAAGCTTTCACTAAAAATGTGACAAAACAGCCATTTGCCACTCTGCTAAAAAAAAAATATTGGGTTTGATTTACTAAAACTGCAGAGTGCAAAATCTGGTGAAGCTCTGCATAGAAACCAATCAGCTTCTAGGTTTTTTTTCATCAAAGCTTAATTGAACAAGTTGAAGTTATAATCTATGCATAAAGTAAAGCACTGCTCTTAAAAGAAGTATTTATTACAGTGCAAAACAAAAAAATACTATAAAAGTTAATGTGCTCACTCCACAAAAACTACAACTATCAAGCGAAATCACAACATAAATTCTTCTCCACAATTACAGTATATAACACGTGGAATTGTGCACAAAAATATATTCTAAACCAATGGTATTTATATAACAGTGTCCATATAACTTTCAAAAAAATTCCTCTGTGATGTGCTTCTGTTATTCAATAAATCAATTAGTCCCATCCACTGTGCCATGTATACTAATGTGAAAAACTTCTCAACCCTCCAACACAAATGTGCTCCACCATGTATGGTTTGGGGGTACACTCACCAGATCCACATGGCCATAAAGACCAGTAAAGCCTTAGTGTTTAAGTCAACTGGAAAGGATGGGATAGATGCTCCAACCAATATAATCTCCTCTTTCATATCCACCGTGTATTCATAAATCCCAGAAAAAATGATAGTAGATTGATCATGCAGTACGTTTATTAAATGCAAATTAAATATTGGCTACTGTGCAGGGAGCACGCTCTCAGCATGGTAAGTTGCTTTAACAGAGTTGCATATATGTGGCCGCTCTGTATTAAGGCACATCTGCTGAGCGGCCGCATATGTGTATGACCGGTGCCAAGAAGTTAAAGAACTTCCTGAAGCCACTTAACATTCTCTCCACCCACTCCCCCCTTCAGTTCTCTTACTGAATTTGGCTGCAAATGTCCAGAGGTGGGCAGAAGGCGAAAAGAAAACAAGGGAAAAGTTCATGCTGCAATGCATTAATGTGCATTATGACACATGTTAATATGTATTGTGTTAAGGAGATCCATTCATTCTTGGGTTTGAACCTTTGTTCGATCAAACCCAGAAGAAAGCTGTCAGTGCTGGGCAAATCAGCTACAGGCAGGGGATTCCCTGCCTTGTAGCTGCAATATACACAAAGGGGGTGAGATGCTATGACCTCATTGCCCTGAATAAGGGCATATGGCCATATCAGGTTAATGATGTCACGAGCATCCCCGCCTCTTTTTTGTACTTGCAACTGTGGGCTAATTGTCCCAGCAATAACTGCAACCTTCTGGGTTTGGATTGTACACAAGTTAATCCCCAATTCTGAATAAACTACAAATGCACCCGAATGGACCTAAATCAGCACCCATACTTTTTTTTTTCACTGCGTGCCATAATGCACAATTAGTGGTTGTGGTGTGTTAAAATACTGGTCCTTTGTGGTAATCCACAGATATGTGTTGCCATGCCATTTAAAATCAATGGCACCTCTATGCAGGGCTGGTGCTACCACTAGGTGAACTAGGTAGCCACTCAGGGCGCACTGCCACCTAGGGTGCAGCCACGGCCGGTGGCATAGCATGGGGGGGGGGGCAGCCATCACATTCCTCACTTGTCAACTCCTCATCCCCCATAGATATCACCTCTTAAGCCTCCCCTGTACACACTAGTACATCTGCACACAGTGGAAGTGAGATGAAATCCCAGCACCGGACAAGGTCATTCACTGGACGATGGCGATCGCCGCTTGTTGCAACTGAAGTCAGCCCAAATCCCTGATCGCTGCCTGTCATCGTCACCAGCATGGAGCCCAGGGTGGAGATGTTGGTGTGGCCGGTCTGCAGGAGTGTACCGGAGGAGGAGAAGGAATGTCCACTACGGGGGACTGTGCAGGGGTTGCAAGCCAAGATGGAAAAGTTCAGGCGCAGGGTGGAGAGACAGCTGGGAGGACATTCTGTGCTTGGCAGGGCCCTTCTCCCGGTCTGTCACCGACCTGTAGTGCGAGAACTGGAGGCTGCAGGAGAAGGTGGACACACTCAGCTGCCAGGTGGAACCGCGGAAATACTGAACCGGCTGGCGGAACTGAGCGGGGACTGATAGGCCAGATACTCCAGCCATGTGCTGCTCACTGTGTCCGGCAAGGTGGCTTGGGTCAGTTCTATGAGGGGGCAACACACATCACAAAAGGGTATAGAGGTATAGAAAGTATATTTTAGAGGTATAGAAGTTTTTTTGGGGGAGGGGGGTACGAGTAGCTGGTCTTGCTTAGAGCACAAAATAGTCTTGCACCGGCCCTGCCTCTAAGCACCACAGACTGCACTTATACAGATAATGAAAACAAACTTGTTGCGCTAACATATGCAAATAGGGAAAAAACATGATAAAAATTATTAAGAAAATATATATCAGTCCAAAATATCACATGGAATCCATATGTAGTGAAACTTCTTAATAAAAAAAATCTCAAAACAAAACAAAAATGTCTTTGTGTGACCAAATGAGTGAAAACAAATTATATATCAGTCCCAAATATCACAAGTAATCAATGTGAAGTGTGATCCATTGATAGAAGTGCACAATCACCATATTCCTCCACCAATGTGAAAAACACCTTCCACCATAATAGATGTGCTCTTACCAGAGCTCCAAGACCACCTATCACGTGGGGTTAAGGCATGTTTAAGCCTCCACCGGCACCTCCTTAATGGAATGGCCAGCTACGATCAGATCTGAATAGGTAACAGGTTTCCGGATAGCCTCAGGGTTCACTCCACAGGCGTTATATTGAAAGAAAGCCACAATAGTGTAGTAATGCAAAACTAGATGGCTTTTAATAAAAGACACTTTCCAACTCTGGCTCCCACGTCTTGCCTTAAGCCATGCTGCTCCTCTGTTCATCTGATGTCCACCTGATCTTGTTATACGCTGACTATTGATTGGTTTCATGTAAGTGCACTATTTTTATTAAAAGTTATCTAGTTTTGCAATACTACACTATTGTGGTTTTCTTTCAATATCACGCCTGTGGAGTGAACCCTGAGGCTATCCGGAAACCTGTTACCTATTCAGATCTGATCGTAGCTGGCCATTCCATTAAGGAGGTGCCGGTGGAGGCTTATCCACAAAACGTGCCTTGACCCCCCCCCCTTGATAGGTGGTCATGGAGCTCTGGTAAGAGCACATCTATTATGGTGGAAGGTGTTTTTCACATTGGTGGAGGAATATGGTGATTGTGCACTTCTATCAATGGATCACACTTCATATTGATTTCTTGTGATATTTGGGACTGATATCATATAAATAGTTTTCACTCATTTGGTCACACAAAGATATTTTGTTTTTTTTTTAGATTTTTTTATTAAGAAGTTTCGCTGCATATGGATTCCATGTGATATTTTGGACTGATATATATTTTCTTAATCATTTTTATCACATTTTTTCACATTTGCATATGTTAGCGCAACAAGTTTGTTCTCATTTTACTCTTGATGATTATACCTCACTTTTTGTTTGCTGCTCACATATTTTGATTTTTGTTGATTGATTATCTGATGTGTTATTCATAGATTTAGCACAGACAATTAATTTATATTTCCTACTTATACACATACACTATGTTGTCATAAGAAGTTGTCATAAGTATTGGAACACCAGCCTTTATATGCACATGAAATTTAATGGCATCCCAGTCTTAGTCCGTAGGGTTCAATACGTAGTTGGTCCACCCTTTGCAGCTATAACAGCTTCAGCCCTTCTGGAAAGGCTGTCCACAAGGTTTACGAGTGTGTCTATGGGAATGTTTGACCATTCTTCCAGAAGCACATTTGTGAGGTCAGGCACTGATGTTGGATAAGAAGGTCTGGCTCGCAGTCTCTGCTCTAATTCAACCCAAAGGTGTTCTATTGCGTTGAGGTCAGGACTGTGCAGGCCAGTCAAGTTCCTCCACTCCAAACTCGGACTACCATGTCTTTATGGACCTTTTTAATCTTTACCATGATCTTGAGAATATTCAGCAAACAGCTCCCAGGTGGGAGGAGGTCAAGTTTTGCCCAGGGAGGGTTTTGGTGCATGAGTGGGAGCCTTGGGGGAGGGTCTAGTTTGAGCAGGTCTCAACCCTCCCACTAGGACTTGGAGTCTGCTATATGTCCCTGTCTCATCACTCAAAATCTTAGGGTTACATCTTCTATAACAAGACAGTTTATGCAGGTTTCTAAATGTGCTAATTGTTATGCCTCTGTAGAACTATCACTAGCCAGGACAGCAATGTTTAAAATTCTGATTTAACAGATGAAAGCAATTTTGTCATTATATAAGAAAAAATGCATGTACTCGCATTTAGCTACCTGACAAGAGTAGGACATTAAAATGTAAGAGAGTTGCTAAGTAACACTGTGTTTTCAAGGTGACATTTAAAACTTTTTTTCTCTGAATTCATACAAAACATCTGCCATTTGTTAGACAAGATGCTTTTTTCTTCAGAATGTGATGAGACCAATAATGTGCGGGCTTTTGCATAAAGGGAGAAAGAGTTATGCAAGATTCTTTCAGTTAATGATACAATGGCAGTCCCTTCAGCAGACGTTCATGCCAACATTTTCATTTATAGAAAATGTCACTGGCTTATCGCCAACAAGGACCGGAAAAGAATTATTACTAATCAGGAAAAAAAAATAAATAGCAATCCTTATACTATATTATAAAATGTTTGTACTAAAATAAGCGGTATATTCCACTGAATAGTGGAAGCATTTAGTTAACACTAAAATCACCAGGTTAGGCAAAAAAGGGAACTCTTGACAAACAGCAAAATGCAAAGAACCAGCTTTACCCATAACGAATTTCACCCATAAAATGATTTGCTGTTAATCCAGTTGTGTGATCCCCATACCTCTGGCATTCTGAACAGCTAAGCATCTTGGTTCTTTTGGCGTAGGAGTATTTGACTAAACCCTTATCTGCGCTCTATCTAGCTCTCCTTAGTGTACAGTCATCCAAGATGGATAGACTTTGGGAACAATGGCATGCAGATATTTTTACACTAGATGGGGAAGTATGAGAAGACTGCTTTGAGGACAATTCGAGGCTAATGATAGCCTCTAGAGATAAACTAATTCACACAAAATTCCTCCATAGAATAACCTTCATGCTGCAGAGATTGCACAGAATCTATCAACTGTCTGTACTAGATGACATACTGCTGAGGGTACTTACTTCCACATGTTTTGGACATGCCCACAGGTAGCATAGCTTTGGACGGCGGTTCTTGACCTCATCAACTCCTGTCTGCAGCTGTCTCTCCCTTGTACACCCGAATTAGCACTGCTGGGCATCCATGATGATGAGCAAAGACTTAGATATACCAACTGCTGATATCATATTTGCTATATTACGCTAAAAAGGAAATACTGTTTACGTGGGCTTTCCCCTCCCCTCCCACGTTATCCTCCTGGGAATCGATCATCAACAGGGTTCTACCCATGTACAAACTGACATATATCAATAGAAACTGTCCCCGGAAATACGAAAAAAATCTGGCAGTCATGGTTGGATTTTACATAGCCTTGTCCCTATGGGAAGGCCTTACTCTTACTTCCCTTCGGTACGGTGATTATTAACTATATGTTCCTTCTGTTCATTAGGCAATAATGTCTTATTTGTTAGGATAACTCCTCCTTTTCCTAGATAAATGTACACTCTGTATGCCTGCTGCTTATGTTTCATTCATTTTTTCAATAAAGAGCAATTCTCTTTGTAAATAAAATAAGTATCCTGTGTCACCTACCTGCACAATGGAAAATCAAATTGCAGTGGGATTGTCCTGTTTCATTTTCCAGTGCAAGGTGGCAAGAACCCATAAAGCTAAACCATGATATGGCAGAGTCACCTTCCAATTCCACAGGGGGGGATGTGTGTAAATCACAAGATTGGATGAACAAAGTTACAAATCCTCTGGACTGTTAACATACAGTCATAGGCATGCACAGGTGTGCTGGGGCACCCTAATCATTATGTGCGTTGCCGATTCCCCATACTACCCGGGCTCCCTCCCTCCTTTTTGGCCCCTCTGCCCTGCAGTTCTGCTGGCTTTCCTCCTCTTCTCTCCCCCTGGCTGCTGCGGGGGATGTTTCAGGATAGAGAGTGGGAGAAGGGACTAGTAAATAGTTCCTTTTCTAAATGAACATAGTGAACACCCTCGCTCACTGTGTCCATTCATAACTGAAGCATAGTAAACTGGGTTCACTATGCTTCAATTTGTGAATGAACAGGAAGCCACTTAGCACAGAGAACATCCCATTCACTCACTGCCCTGTGCAGCTGAGGCTGCAGATCAAGGCATGTGTGTTTGAGCTCTTGGGTGCACACCTTAATGCAATAGGCTGCATACAGTATACATACCTCCCAACTTTTTGAGATGGGAACGAGGGGCACCTATTAGCAAAAGTATGTAGGCATTGGGCACACCCCCTGCCACACCTCCATTAATGAGAATTATACAAAAAAAGTATTAGATAAACCAACAAGTGCTTTTTTTACCACTACTATTCCTTTATATTGGCTTTTGAAATCTACAAATGCAGCTGTTTAGAAATTAGATGAAAGGCTTAGCACTGGGAAACACTTTTTGAAAGATAAATAGTGCATTTTATATACAACTATGTATTACCAGACTAAAATGAGAGACAAATAGGGAGGAAAGAGGGACAGTCCCTTGAAATAAGGGACAGTTGGGAGCTATGAGTTAGCACATCAACAATGTATTTAGCTGTTTGTCTTCGATTCTACTTTCTTTTAAATGGGTTGTAAAATCTTCTGGTTTTTCACCTTAATGCATTCTGTGCATTAAGGTGGAAAACCTTTTGTTGTGCAGCAGCCCCCCAGAGCCCCCCTTTTACTTACCTGAGCCCGAACGTTCCAGCGATGAATACGAGCCCAGCAGCAATATGACACGTTAGTTTTGTTTTTTTTTAATGAACCTTTAGTATCAATTTAAATGCTTTTTTAACATTCTTAAAGCAGTTCTTCAGCCAGGTTTCCAAAAACTTACAAAAACTTTAGCTGCAGACTTCTAATTAACAGACACTCACCTTTCCAGGAAACCAGTGCCGTCTTCATCCTGCCTGGTTCTTTGCTGGTCTTTGAACCCCCCCCCCAACATGTTAACTAAGCCAGGTGTGACTCGTTGTGGCTTCACAGGTGGCTTCCCACTGCAGATATGGGAGTTGCACTGAACTGTGGGATTGGTCCCGCAGCTTCCTGGGACGTGTCCAAGAAGGTTGCTGGCAGGGGGGCCGTACTTCCGCTTGGATCGCCAAGGGGTTACAAGCAAAAGTGGGAGTGGGTACCTGTCAAAACACTAGGTACCTGCTCCCCACCCAAAAAAAATAATGTGCCAAAAGTTGAAGAGGAAGGAGGGGTGGGATGTAACTTCCCCTTTTGGGTGAAGTTCCACTTTAATGATGAAACGTATTAAGATTTATTTTTAATTGTACTGTAAGACAATATATTAACCTCTTGGCGCTGAGTGCACACAAAAATATGCAGCCTCTCAGTGGACACATATTTATGTGCAATAGTACCAACATCACTGTGCCGAGAGCGTGCATTCCCAGCACAGTGAACAGCGGCTCACGGAAAGCTCCCATTTGCAGCTTGCTATCGGGAGTTTTACGATCATACCAATCACGGTGGTCACATGACCCTAAGCCCCGCCCCCTCCTCCCGGCTTACTATAACCCCTTAAAGGGCAGTAGCCAGCTGTAAGGGGTTAAAGTGGAACTTTAGTCCTGAGTTTTAAAATGTGCAGACAGGCAGGAATTTTAAGGCAGAAGAGACTTGCTTTGTCTCTTCTACATTAAAGTTACTTACCTGCCTGTTCATATTTCTACAGTGAACCCTCTGTGGAGCCTGCTCTGCTCTATGAGCAGGTAGATATAAATCGACTCTACTGTCCATTTACACCTGACTGCAATGATCCAATCCACCTAGATGGAGGGGAACAGATCCCCTTCCATTTATTATTAGCGGACCAGATTGGATTGGAGATTACACCCGCTGCTCCATAGAGGAGAATGGAGGGTCCAATTGGGTCTTTCTGACAAACGGACAAGCGGATTCCATTGAACTGCTCATGTGAAAGGAAGGGGTGCGACAAATGTAGATTGGAGGGTGCCCGATTTTAGTCTTGCCAAGAGCAGCACAAAACCAAAATACACCATTAAATAGTACTCAATGAATAGCTATGAATGCATGCTATTGTGTATTCACTCTCATTGGTCACATTGATCACCTGGTACCAGCAATTTCAAAGATCTGTCTCCTGCTGTGTCCAGTGGACATAGCAGTTGACAGATTGTGCCATTGCGCACCCTCTAGGGCAGCGGCGGCTGGTGTGGGAGGGGTGCTGGGGCGCCGCCTCCCCGCCGGAAAAAGACGAAAGAAAAAAAAAAAGTCAACCCCGCCCACCTACAGGTGGCGCCGGTACATTGACTTTCTTTTTTTTTTTTTTTTCGGCTCCTTGGCTGTCACATGACAGCCAAGTAAGTGAGCCTATTGGTCGGCCATTCAAGCCTATGCATGTGCGCTTGTTCCTGCGGCCATGCATAGGCTGATTGGCTGATTAGGTGATTGGATGAGGGGCCGGGGGCGGGTCACTGTGGCAGCGGAGGTGACTTCCGCTCCCACAGAGACCATGACCGCCCGGGGACGATGAGGGGGGGACAGCCGCTCTCCATGTGCCGAACTCTGCAGACCCAGCGCGCTCTCGCATGCCGAATCTCTGCAATAATCCTGCCTGCTGGATGGGGTAAGTGCAGGGGGGGGCTCTGCAATGTACCCCACCTGTGTGTCACTGGCTGCAAACTGCCCCCACCTATCTCACTGGCTGCAAACTGCCCCCACCTGTGTCACTGGCTACAAACTGCCCCCACCTATCTCACTGGCTGCAAACTGCCCCCACCTATCTCACTGGCTGCAAACTGCCCCCACCTGTGACAGTGGCTGCAAACTGCCCCCACCTGTGTCACTGGCTGCAAACTGCCCCCACCTGTGTCACTGCCTGCAAACTACCCCCGTCAAACGTCGGTCACTGTGTCCACCCCCGTCAAACGTCGGTC
>BLSH010086440.1:959419-973132 GCA_018402905.1 Glandirana rugosa
TGTCCACCCCCGTCAAACGTCGGTCACTCTATCCACCCCCGTCAAACGTCGGTCACTCTATCCACCCCCGTCAAACATCGGTCACTGTGTCCACCCCTGGCTGCAAACTGCCCCCACCTGTATCACTGGCTGCAAACTGCCCCCACCTGTGTCACTGGCTGCAAAGTGCCCCTCCTGTGTCACTGGCTGCATAACTGCCCCCACCTGTGTCACTGGCTGCATAATTGCCCCCATCTGTGTCACTGGCTGCAAACTGCCCCCACCTGTTTCACTGTATACTGTGCCCTGTGATGCTGAGCTGTATACTGTGTCCTGTGATGCTGAGCTGTATACTGTGTCCTGTGATGCTGAGCTGTATACTGTGCCCTGTGATGCTAAGCTGTATACTCCTGACACAATATGTGGAATACAGGGGACGGAGTGGGTGGATTCTATAAGGGGCGGGGCTTATTAAAAGTAGGAGGGATCAAAGGGAAGGGCGGGGCCTGGCGCCCCCCCATCCAAAAACTTCACCAGCCGCCACTGCTCTAGGGAGTGGACAAGGTGCGCTCCTAGAGGACGTCATATGATGTCCACACAGGACTGGAAAGCTCCTTCCCTGCCATCATTTTAAAATAGACCAGGTGGGAAGTGGTTAAAAAAGAACTATGGCCTCCCATTAAAAACATGTACTGTAGCAATACTTGTTGATCCTGCAAGTGAAGTGCACATAATGTAGTCTCCTGTGAGGGTGTGGCAACAATGCTGCACTGCCACTGAATTCAGAGCTGAGTTGTCACCCTCATGTAGACTGTCTGCTTGCACCATAGTGGGAGGAGAAGATTATGGGGGGCTATTGGTACTTTCACTGCTGATTCCCAAGTCTGTAGCTTGTCACCCAGCACCTGGCCAAACCTAGTCCTGCCCACTGTTTTCTGGATTGATAGCACTGCCTTCATTGCTGAAACCTCCCACTGTGAGCTGCAGTGTCTGGGAGGGTAAGCACGTGACACACAAATGAAGGGTGATTTGACTCAGTCAGGGAAGTTATGGGAATTTTTTATGGTGCTTGTGTACCGCAGAGTAACTGAATTGGGTACTTGTTTACATTTTTATACATATAATATACTCAAACCAAATGTGTGGGACTTTAAATGTACCTTGTAGGGTCTAATACGTACTGGAACCAGTGAAATAAAAATATTTATTTTACAAATACAAATAGTTTGTTTAAAAAGATAATACTTGTTAAAACCAAAGATACAGTCTGGTTATTCAGGGTGTTGTTGTCCTGGAAGAGGAGCCCAATAAAATTGCCTACACGTTTCACGGGCTAACCCGCTTTGTCAGGGCCTCTGAACTTATCAAAAGATATATATATATTGCAATGATATACAAACAAGCTATTAGAAAAATATCATATAGATGTTAGAAGATCTCTTAACAATATTACCTATCAATATACTAATTATTTTTTAATAGTTTATTAAATAGAATGACTAAATTGTAATAGAGTTTGCTGTATACACTGTGACAAACAGTGGGGAGGGGGGAGACAATAATTGTATATAGCTTATGGAAAATAAAAAATATGAAAAATATATAAAGAATATAGAAAAAGTATATAGAAAAGGTTATGGAAAAGTCCTTAAACATTCACCTGTAAAATGTTGTCAGCAGCCTGTGGGGATTATCTCCACAAACACCTAGCAGAGAGAGATGTTCACATATATTTGTATATGTATATGTAATATTTCATATACATATACAACATTGATAGCCTGTTGGATATTCGTAATAATAATTATACCTAGGAAAAAGCTAATACGGGTGTAGGATCGCCTCGCATGAAGGAAAAAAGTGAGAAAAGGGGGGGAGGGGAGGAGAGTGAGGGGGAAGGGGAGGGGGAAAGGGGAAGGGAAAGAAGGAAGGAGAGATGGGGAGGGGACAGGAGGAAGGGGTAAGAGAAAAGGGACTGGAGGAGAGGGATAATATTATAGGAATTTTCCGTAAATTTTTCTATATACTTTTTCTATATTCTTTATATATTTTTCATATTTTTTATTTTCAATAAGCCATATGCGATTATTGTCTCCCCCTCCCCACAGTCTGTCATGGTTTATACAACAAACTCTATTACAATTTAGTCGTTCTATTTAATAAACTATTAAAAAATAATTGGTATATTGATATGTAATATTGTTAAGAAAGCTTTTAAAATCAATGTAAATAAGGCCAATAATGTGCAACCTGTGTGCATGATGTCAATAAATGTTGTTTATTAATGCCATATTGTAATAATAGTAGTAATATATCCCAATCATGGTCCATGTAAGATATAACAAAACCGTCATAAGATTCAATATAATTAATTATGAGAAATGCATATATATACAATTGGGTACAATTCGTATAGCAGAATACATAGTAGTAGCATATCAAATCTCTCTACATGGAAACATGATTGACAGGATAAGGATAGTCATATAAATAACATTAAATCAGGTATAATTAATGTAATATGCACACAGGAAAAAATAGGTTAAAATAAAATGTAATCTTCATAAAATCCATCTGGTCTAAAAATCTTCTAAAATTGAACCCTACGCGTTTCGTGGCGTAATAGCCACTCATCAGGGGTAAAACAAGATGGTACTGAAAAATATATGATAAATTGATTACAAAATAATAATTATATGATCCCCCTTTAAAGGGAACAAATATAAGGTAAGGACATGTACAATTTATACACACCGATTTCCAGACAGTGCTCGGCCAGCACCGAGGTGAAATAGAGGCCGTGGATGGTTGCCCCCCCGGGGTTGAGGTGGAAAAGAATCCTACCCCACATGCACAATAATGCCGCGGTAGGCCCGTACCATTCCCTGATCCAGTGGCGCAGATGCATGACGTTGGCGGTGATCCGCCCCAGGCCGTGGAGGTGCGGGCAGCGAAGTGGATGACACACCACCACAAATGGTTTCAATGTTTTGGAGTAGCGAGGTCCACATCACACATCCAGCCCAGGTATCCTTTTGACTTTCATATAACACACGCTGTACATATCACTTCATCCTCACCTACACTCAGTCACGGCCATTTGCACCATCAGCACACATCACATCGCACATGTTTGTTACACAAATTTTCACTCCCTTTTTTTTTTCCACAACATCATAATTTCTATTTTTGCATTTTTTCACAGTTTTGGCAGTCACCTACATACACTCACATCACGTCTCAACAGTCTTGTGGAGGTGTGTACCCTTCCGTGGCCGCGTCTCTGCGGTTATTGTGCATGTGGGGTAGGATTCTTTTCCGCCTCAACCCCGGGGGGGGGCAACCGTCCACGGCCTCTATTTCACCTCGGTGCTGGCCGAGCACTGTCTGGAAATCGGTGTGTATAAATTGTACATGTCCTTATCTTATATTTGTTCCCTTTAAAGGGGGATCATATAATTATTATTTTGTAATCAATTTATCATATATTTTTCAGTACCATCTTGTTATACCCCTGATGAGTGGCTATTACGCCACGAAACGTGTAGGGTTCAATTTTAGAAGATTTTTAGACAAGATGGATTTTATGAAGATTACATTTTATTTTAACCTATTTTTTCCTGTGTGCATATTACATTAATCATACCTGATTTAATGTTATTTATATGACTATCCTTATCCTGTCAATCATGTTTCCATGTAGAGAGATTTGATATGCTACTACTATGTATTCTGCTATACGAATTGTACCCAATTGTATATATATGCATTTCTCATAATTAATTATATTGAATCTTATGACGGTTTTGTTATATCTTACATGGACCATGATTGGGATATATTACTACTATTATTACAATATGGCATTAATAAACAACATTTATTGACATCATGCACACAGGTTGCACATTATTGGCCTTATTTACATGCCTCACCCAAAGCCCCATGTTTTTTGCTTTGTTAGCTTTTTCAAAATTTGATTAGGGGTGGAGGTTGGCCAATGTGGGTTGCCAGGCCACACATACTTTTTTTGTTTGGCTTTACCGGGGTGGAAGACACCTATTCTTTTTTGTGTGACATGGCGCCCACAATTACAATTTTTACTTATATATACCGTTCCATCTGTATGTCCATATTTTTACAGGTTCCCTACAGCATACATACGGTTCTCGCTCATATGGTACCGGTGTTTTACAATTAATTGATCTTTTTACACCCTTTTCCAGCATCTCTCTCAGTCCAGCCCGGGGGCGGTAGGTCGGGACTTTTGTCCCACTTCCGGGGTTGCGATGCGTCGCGGCTCCTCCCCCTCTCCGCCCTTCTTCCTCTGGGCGGGTGGGGGTTGACCCCAGGCGCATCGACGCCATGCTTGGACACTTCGCTTATGGCGTCACATGACGCTGTGAGGCGTCTTGTCCATCCCGCGCCACGGGTGGGATGGGCGTGGTTGTATTGGGGATATAATGCCGCGGTAGGCCCGTACCATTCCCTGATCCAGTGGCGCAGATGCATGACGTTGGCGGTGATCCGCCCCAGGCCGTGGAGGTGCGGGCAGCGAAGTGGATGACACACCACCACAAATGGTTTCAATGTTTTGGAGTAGCGAGGTCCACATCACACATCCAGCCCAGGTATCCTTTTGACTTTCATATAACACACGCTGTACATATCACTTCATCCTCACCTACACTCAGTCACGGCCATTTGCACCATCAGCACACATCACATTGCACATGTTTGTTACACAAATTTTCACTCCCTTTTTTTTTTCCACAACATCATAATTTCTATTTTAGACAAGATGGATTTTATGAAGATTACATTTTATTTTAACCTATTTTTTCCTGTGTGCATATTACATTAATCATACCTGATTTAATGTTATTTATATGACTATCCTTATCCTGTCAATCATGTTTCCATGTAGAGAGATTTGATATGCTACTACTATGTATTCTGCTATACGAATTGTACCCAATTGTATATATATGCATTTCTCATAATTAATTATATTGAATCTTATGACGGTTTTGTTATATCTTACATGGACCATGATTGGGATATATTACTACTATTATTACAATATGGCATTAATAAACAACATTTATTGACATCATGCACACAGGTTGCACATTATTGGCCTTATTTACATGCCTCACCCAAAGCCCCATGTTTTTTTCCTTGTTAGCTTTTTCAAAATTTGATTAGGGGTGGAGGTTGGCCAATGTGGGTTGCCAGGCCACACATACTTTTTTGTTTGGCTTTTAAAATCAATATGATATTTTTCTAATAACTTGTTTGTATATCATTGCAGCATATATATCAGTTCTGAGGCCCTGACAAAGCGGGTTAGCCCGTGAGATGCGTAGGCCTTTTTATCGGACTCCTCTTCCAGGACAACATCCTGGATAACCAGACTATTACTTTGGTTTTAACAAGTTTTGTCTTTTTAAACAAACTAATTGTATTTGTAAAAAAAAGATTTGTTTATTTCTTGATTTCACTGGTTCTAGTACTTATTAGTCCCTACAAGGTACATGTAAAGTCCCACACATTTGGTTTGATTCCCAATGATAACCATTCATATCTGTGCAACTTCAAGTCGCACCGACTTCAAAGTAGTCCCTGCACACTCGTGTCAAAATTGCGCCCGCAAAACCGCGTCAAATTCCCACAACTTTCAAGTCACGGCAGTGTGAAAGGGGCCTAACAGTCACACTTTACTAACAGTGGATGCAGTTAAAATGATGGATTAAAATAATATTTAATACCCTCTAATTGAGTGCCATCATTTGCAAAGGAATTCTGCAAACCAATGGACTATCTGTCTACTGTGTAGATCACTGCAGGCTGACGTTTAATGACCTCCCTGAATTATTTATTTAACTATGAAAAATGTTTCAATTATTAACTTAGAGAAGTAAAATCAGTGAAGTGTAATTCAACCTAATAATAGCACTGCACAGTAATGTACATCAGATGCATATTTCATGGGGGAGCAGAGATGTAAGATTATGTAAGACATACTGACTTTTTAAAGAAGTCATTACATTAATATGGTTACACAGCAAGCCCTCTGCTGTATTGAAATTGACATAAAATTATGAACTCTTTAGATCCAAAACGTTTATGGGGGACCATGTCTGTAACAGTCATATTATCCTTGCAATAGTTCTCAGCATGGGAAGCTGTCATCAGTGTGCTGTTGCTGGGAATAAAACCTCCAAGGTAGAGGGACCACATACCTTAAAAAACCCAATTAAAGGAGTTGGAAAGGCAGAAGGTTTTTTTTTTTATCCTAATACAGTCTACGCATTAAGGTAAAAAACCATCAGTGTGCAGCTCCTTCATCCTCCCGTCTAATGCTTACCTGAGCCCATCTCGATTCAGCGATGTTGCACGAGAGTCTCGGCTGCCTGGGTCTCTCCCTCCTCATTGGCTGACACAGCAGTGGGGTGCCATCAATCAAAACCAGTGAGACAATGAGGAGAGAGAAGGGGCAGGGCCGAACCAGGACTCTGTGGCTCGGGTGCCCCCATAAAAAGCTGCTTGCTGTGGGGTCACTCGGCAGGAGGGAGGGGCCAGAAGCACCGGCGAGGGACCCAAGAAGAGGAGGATCAGGGCTGCTCTGTGCAAAACCAACTGCACAGAGCAGGTAAGTATAACAAGTTTGTTATTTTTAAATGAAAAAAATGAGACTTTAGTATCACTTTAAATTTTAAATTTAAATCAGCTAAATACACCCCAGGCACATAAAAACAAAAGGTGTGGAAAGAATCAAAGTTTTCTTTTTTTTTGTACAGCCTCAGCAGGAGAAATGTCTGTCCCCTCTAGCATGCTGCAGAGTGAGACCCTTGCTCTTTGTATTGAAGCAGTGGTCTCTCGGCAGAGTCAGAGTCTCTGCACAGGGCATAAGTATTGCTGAGTTCAGAGCTATAGTTCTGACTAAGCAAGGGACATGTTGGACGTCTTCAGAGACCACTGGTTCTACATAAAGAGCAAAGTACCTTCTCTGCAGCACAGATCCTGTGTCGCTTACATCAGCATAGAGACAAAAACAGCATGGTGGACAGTGGAGACAAGGTGGTATTGGGTGTTCACTAACTGTTTATTGATAACTATGAAAATTATTAGTGAGGAGCCACAAGCTACTCTCACATTATCTCACCTCCCAGCAGACTGAATTTTATGAAAAATATCACTACAGGGAAAGGGGCAGATGTGAGATTGGATACATAGTCAGACATTTACTCTTTGCAGCACTGCTCTGTTAGACATATTGGAGGAGAGTAAGAGGTGGCTATATGTATGGAATGGTGATGTGGCACCAGAGCCTATAGCCTACAGATCACTGGGATCAATACGCTGTGTAGGTGTCTTAGGAGCCACTAAAGGCCCTCACAGGTAGGATGCCAGTGATATGCAGGGGACACTTAAAGGTTATTCCAACCCTGCACTGGCCAGCATTAGAGGCACCCTGCGTAGGAGGTTAGCATTAACAGTAAATAGCTTTGTCAGGGAAACCACTTGCGTTTATGGAAAGTGCTACTACTCCTATACTCTCAAATTTGAAAATTTTCTTTTTGTAACTGAAGATGTGTGCTGTCACCTGAGATCACTGATGACTGAAGATGACACTAGCAAATTGTTTAGGTAAAAGATTAAAAGGCGTTCTGCTTCTGAAACCATCCTTCTCCTAACTTCTTTTGGGAACATATCTTGATAAGGAGCCTGTAGTGTGGGCTATGGTGGGGACCCATTTCTATAAGGTTTGTTGCAGGCATGGAGAACATAGGACTAAGGGCTCACACTAAGAGGTGAGTGTTAGAGACTTCCATAGTCCAAGGATACCCCTGGGAATTCCTGGACAGGAGTATCTCAGTATGCTTAGGGGAACTACTCTCATGTCCAGGCAAGAGTACACATAAACAGTATATGCCAATAGCTGTTCAAGACAGCAGTGTGTGTGTAGGGTGGGGGAAAGGTGTGGGGGAGCACATTGTTTCACCTTGGGCGATGGTGGAGTGGGGGGGCATTCATTTTAGACAGAAGTAGTATTGCATCTCTTTGTAGTGGTAAAGTAACTGTCCCACTTTTACCATAAGATATTTCTGCCTACCTTTACCACAGCTCACCACCTACCCACCTGCAGACTGACTGAAAGGCCATTTGCCACTGTTTTGAGGTGTAGCATTTATTAAGCTTTTTCTCCCACTTTTGGATGTAAGAGTGTTTGCTGAATAAGGTTTTGTCTTGTAATAGGTTATAAAACATAGAGATGCCTTTTTGTGAAGGCTCTTGGGAGGTAAGGAATTTCCAAGCATTGAGGGGTATTTGTAAGTTATGTAGAGGATGTTTGGACATAAAATGAAGGATGCGGAGGCATGTATATTGTGTATTAGCAGGAAGGTTATATTCTGTTTTCAAGCTCTCCCATGTTTTAAGTTAGGAATCTTTGTAGAGATCTTGCATTCTATTCAGCCCATGTGTTACCAGCGGGGTTGTCTTTAAAAAAGGGATCATAGATTTTAAGGTTTGGATCTGGAGAGTAGGTAGTTAAATCCATGTGGAGTCTTTAGGCTGACTAAGTTGGACTCTCCATGCACTCGGGGTTGCTGTTAGAGTGGGAGGCAGTGTGGAGAGGTCCCACGGTTTCCAAAAGTCGCATAACCGTAATGAGGTGAGGTCTTGGGTAGGCAATAGGGCCTTCGCTATATTCAGCCACAGTGGATGCTCCCTATTGGTGAACCAGTGTTTAAGTTGGTCTATTTTTGTTGCCCAGTGGTAATCCTGGATGTTCACCAATCCCATTCCTCCCACGGATTTGTGTTTGATTAGATTAGTGTGTGCACATCTTGGTTTTTTACCTTTTTCAGATGAAGGAATGTAAAAGATTAGAGAGGGTTTTTAAATAGGGTGTCTGAATGGGAATGGGGAGTACCCTGAGGATATACAATATCTGGGGTAGAATTATCATCTTGAAGGCCACGAGTCTGCCTACCCAGGAGAGTTCACATTGCTCCATATGTTGGAGTTGAGTTTTAATTCAAGCAATGAGGGGTAGGAAGTTAGCTTGGGCTAGGAATGATGCTGATGGTGTGAGGGTGATTCCCAGATATAGAATACCTTGAGAGTTCCGTGTAAAAGGTAGGTGTTTTGGTAGGTGTTTAACTCTGGGAGGTACTCCTAAGTCCAATATTAAGGACTTGGAGAAATTGACCTTATAATAAGATTCAGTGCTGAATTGTGTGAGGATCTGGTGCGCCTGTTGTAGTGATGATGTTGGATTAGTTAAGAGGAGAATAACATCATCAGCGAAGAGGTTTATAATGTGTTTGTGGCTGAAATGGAATCCTGTTATAAGAGGGCTTGTGCAGATGGTTTCTGCTAATGGTGCTATCATGAGGTTGAATACAATGGGCGATAGGGGGAATCTCTGATCGCTTCCATTGGATATAGGGAATGTTTTGTATAGGAGGCTGGAGGTGTAGTAGCCATATCTATTCTGAAAGCTACATAGTTACATAGTCAGTGAGGCTGGAAAAAGACACAAGTCCATCAAGTCCAACCCATGTGTGTGTTTTTTTTTTTTATGTCAGTAATACGTTGTATATCTCCAGGTACGGTCTCACCAGGGACTTGTATAGTGGTAGAATTATTGATTTATCCCTGAAGTTAATCCCTTTTTTGATGCATGCCAACACTTTGTTAGCTAAAGCTACTTTATGGTTCCCTGCTATGAACCTATAGAGCAGGGATATGCAATTAGCGGACCTCCAGCTGTTGTAAAACTACAATGCCTCTGGGTGTTATGCTTGTGGCTGTCAGAGTCTTGCTATGCCTCATGGGACTTGTAGGTCCACTAATTGCATATCCCTGCTATAGAGTGTTCCAGTCTAGCTACACCTGTTCTGCAAACTATCTTGTGGTTCCCAGCTGTGAGTGAAAAAAAAACTGGATTGCTGCTGCTTAGAGAAAGAGAGACCTGTTCTGCAGACTTGCGTTCAATTATTTTGGAGTATTCCACACCACCCCAAATCCTCTAGCCAGGTTCTACTAGCCAATAAACTTCAAAAAGACAAACCTCTAGATTATTCAATGAGCCAGACTGAATGGACTGTTGCTGTGTGCCTGGCTGCCTCTGCACTGTTGGGGGAAAGAATCTGTTAAATCTAAGCAGCTCCTTCGGAGGTAGCGCTATACCAGTAAACATGTAAATTACCTTAATGGGTCTTCCATCAGGAGTGAGAACTTCTTCTGAGAGTTCCATCATCTTTAAAGCCATTAATGCAATTGGCTTGGCATGGCTTTTGCTCTTCCGGTGGAGTCCTGCAGCCACACAGTACGCATCACCAATGGTTTCCACCTGTTTCATTAAAAGAAACTATATAAGTATTATCCAGGCAAGCAAAATGGCAGGTCTGATAAAATCATTTCAAGAGCTTGAAAGCAATAAATCTATGTTTGTCTGTTACTGGCCTCATTGTCAGGCCTAATGCCACAGTAGCCTCTCAACTGCTTCAAGTCCCAATGGCTGGGGTTCCCATACAACTATCACTCCATTGTCCCATTTCCACAGCACTATCAGACAGCCTTTCATCCCTCTATGAAAAGTTATAAAACTTTCAAAACCAATATATTTATCCTTTTTATAAAACTTTTACATAGAAAGTTAAACTACTTTAAGAAGGTCTGTGTTCAGCTAAAATAAATCATTGTATTTAATCAAATAAAATGTAATCTATTTTAGGGACAGATGGTTTCAGGAACAGAAATATTTGGGAACAAGAAGTAGGCACAATATATCAGCAGGTGTAGAAACAAAAGCAATACAAAGGCAGGCACAGAACGTGATTATTTTCTAAATCAATGTTAGATGTGTTTAACTCATCTGCCACACAGAAAGGTATTGTTGTGCGGATGATTTGCTAGGGCATAGCTACCAACTTAAAAAAAAATTTACACTGATACTTTTCTGTTAATCCAGAATACATAAGTTCGCCCCCCTAACGGAGAACATTCCTGACCCATTTATTTATTTTTAATTAAAATGACACTAAACTCTGATTTAAAAAAAAAAAATCGATGCAAGTATGCATTCCTAACGCAAAAAAAAACTATTGCTCTCAGCCTACTCCAAATCTCCAAATTATTTGTTTTGCTGCTGTGATCAGACTTCCTGAAAAAGGGTGGCTACTTTCTTTTTCCATGGTCCCACTGTATATAGGAGCGTATCTAGGGACTGTGAATTATGGACTATGAGATTTGTAGTGTTGTGTGAATGAATACAGCACTGCACATAACCACAACTAAAGTGCAGTGACCATTTGCAGCAAATTGAAGTGATGGGCAAAAGGAGATGTTCGGAACCTCATGGAGAAAGTTGCAAAGAGACAGAAAACACGCTAAGAATCAATTTCATGAAAAATAGATTATAGGACCATTAAAGTGGTTGTAAAGGCTAAAGGTTTTTTACCTTCATGCATTCTATGCATGAAGGTAAAAAACCTTCTGTGGGCTGCTCTCCCCACAGCCTCCCCTAATACTCACCTGAGCTCCCTCTCGATCCAGTGATGTGCATGAGAGCCTGGCTGTCCTGGGACTCCCTCTCCTTATGCCTGGGACAGCAGCGGGAGCCATTGGCTCCCACTGCTGCCAATCACAGACAGTGGACCAATGAGGAGAGAGCGGGGGGCGGGGTCGAGCCACAACCTTATGTGTCTTGCAACTGGGGGCACTGGTCAAGGAGGAGGAGCCAGGAGCATTGGTGGGGGACCCGAGAAGAAGAGGATCGGGGCATCTATGTGCAAAACCACTGCACAGAGCAGGTAAGTATGACATGTTTGTCCTTTTTTTTTTAAAGCTGAACCTTTAATACCACTTTACTTAATGGATGTGTATGGCTTATTTTTGTAAGGTAAGATTGTTCCAGCATTGATTTTCTGGGCAGCTCTGAGATGCTATACAACTAAATACTGAGAGATGCAAAGAAAGTCAATGCTGAATAAAGAAGTGTAAAATATGTTGTATTCATTTGTTAAAGTAAGCTGAATAATGAGGAGTATCTGTGATGATTGCATGCTGCTTTATTTTATTTTATTTGGGTGAAGCCATATCATTTTCACAGAGCAGTAGACACCTTGTTCGGCTCAACAAGTACTTTCTCATTTACAATTCATACCATACAATGTAAACCTTACAACCATTGCTTGTTCTCTCACTGCACTTCCTATAGCCCCCATACTGTAAACACCACTATCTCTGAGGTCTTCCACTGCTGTTTCTCTGCTCTTCCTATAGCCCCATATTCTACAAATCACTGCCTATGAGGCTTTCCGTGGCCTTTTATCTTATTGACCCATACTCTTCACACCACTGTTTCTGAGGTCTTTCACTGCTGCTTCTCTCATTGCTCTTCCTATTGACCCATACTATACACACAGCTATCTCTGAGGTCTTCAACTGCTAGTTCTCTCACTGCTCTTCTATAGCTCCATAATCTACAAATCACTGTTTATGAGGTCCTCCATGACTTTTTCTCTTACTGATCTTCTTATTGACCCATACTCTTCACACCACTGTCTCTAAAGCCTTTCACTGCTGGTTCTCCCACTGCACTTCCTATAGCCCCACACTCTACACACCACTGTCTCTGAGGTCTTCCACTGCTGGTTCTCCCACTGCTCCTCCTATAGCCCTGTACTCTAAATAAAACTCTGTCTATGGGGTCTTCCATGGCTGTTTCTCTTACTGATCTTCCTATTAACCCATACTCTTCACACTACTGTCTCTGAGGACTTCCACTGCTGGTTCTCTCACTGCCCTTCATATAGAACCATACTCTACACAAAACTGTCTATGAGGTCTTTCACTGCTGGTTCTCTCACTGCTCTTTCTATAGATCCATAATCTACACACCCCTGTCTATTAGGTCTTCCACTTCTGGTTTCCTCACTGCTCTTCCTATAGCCCCATACTCTACTACTCTACACATCTCTGTCTAAGGTCTTCCACTGCTGGTTCTCTCACTGCCCTTCATATAGACCCATAATTTACACACCACAGTCTCTGCGGTATTCCACTGTTGATTCTCTCACTGCTCTTCTTATAGATCCATACTCTACACACCTCTGTGAATGAGGTCTTCCACTGCTGGCTCTCTGAACTTCTCTTCCTATAGACCCATAGGAGGAGTGGAGTTGGATCCTGGAGGGATCAGGAGAGCAACAGAAAGGCTACTGAAAGACTCTTTAAAGGATCCACCGATGTCGGTAAGTGACAGACCCTGGGAGCTGGAAAAGAGAACTGGAGCAGGCTGGGAGGGGAGACAGTGGACAGTCTGTGAAGTTGGAGGAGCCAGTCAGGGGAGCGGTGTCACTGTACAGTGAGGTCCAATCATACTTAGCTACACCTTGAGGGCCTGTGGCCTTACAATCTGAGGGCCTGTGGCCTTTGCCTGTAACGGGCGGTCCGGAGGTCCTGCTGACATGTGCTAGCTAGGGTGGAGAAAGAGGCAATGGAGGTCTGATAAATTTCCTTTCTGCCTAACGGTGAAGAAACAAGCATTGTGCAGGAGAGAAGTGAAGGAGTGTAACGGTCAGAAAGTGTCAGTGCTGGAGGAAGAAGGAGAATGTATACGGAGCTGTATACAGTGTGGTCTCATAATCTTTCATTATTTGGGCATCCCACAGTCATCCCTTTCCCTATCCAAGTGTATCCCCTCAATAAAACAAC
>BLSH010086440.1:979923-1000459 GCA_018402905.1 Glandirana rugosa
GACCAAACCAAAGAAAGTAAGTATGAATCTAAAAAGACACGACAAATAGGGCAAAGAGGAAAATCGAAAAAAGAAAGTGGAAAATATTACCTAGGACGATTCTCATTATAGTTTATACCGTGTTCATAAAATTCCCCCGACATCTCTCGTGTTTACACTTTCATAACTAAACATTATCCCGACATTATCGGAACGAGACATCGTCAGAATACATTACTCAGAGATCAGAAACTGACAAAAGACTTCATACAGGGGTCAGAGTTTTTAGAGGATATCGTAAAGACATCAGGGACTCGGAAAGGACTTTGTACAGGTGAAAGAAAATACCGTCACGGCAGTCCCATGTAACCAAACGGTATGGCGTAGGACATAAAAACGTGTCACACTGTGAGTATCCACACGTGTCGGATAACGTAACGTGGGGTTTTCATTATATATACACATGCACACACTCGCAAATGTATTTGAGCTTTGGGGTGCAATGCAATAGGCTGTGCACACCTATGAGTGTCACACTGTGCAAAAATACAGGATGCGGTATGGCAAACCAATGTACCCTGACGGCACTGCCATAAAAGAAAGTGGACATGTTTCAGGAAAGGCTCAGGGACTACAGAAATGCTATAGGAGATTTTTGAGACTGGGGACATACTTCAGAAAACAGTCAAAGACTAGAGACTCATTACATAAGACTGCTACAGAGCAAGGCTATTACAGCCCTATTACAAATCAATACTTTCACATTTGTGCTCTCTACAGCCCCCTTAAAATACTTGTGCCATATTTGATATTACTCTTAGCAGGATCCATTATAAAAGGTGAAAGAAAAAAGCTAAAAGGAGAAACGGGATAAACAGCACAGAAAAATCTAAGTATGAATGAAATAAACCAAACCAGCCAGTCTAAGGAATATTCTCCCTTTGCTGGCCTGAGTAAGCACAGACTACTGTCTGCAGGACTGTGTAACAAGTGACAAAATATATAGATAGCCCCCCCCCCCCCCCCGGGTTGCAGGTTGGAGGTTGGGCACAGAGTGCCGACCTCTCAGAGGATCTTATGGTTCAGTAGACCAAGAACAAACCAAACAGTATCTCCACTATAAAAGTATGAGAAAATTGTGTTATACGGTGCACATTTAAACTAAATCTGTTTGACAATTAAGATTTTACAAATCAGAGCTGATACTGAAACACAGACCAGCAGTCCATAAAATTAACCTGAGGTTTTTATTTGAAAACAAAAGAAAAAATCTTAACTGTAAATAAATTGGTTTATGGGATATTTAAGGTGAACCTGTCCTTTGCCCAAGCAACTTCGTTTAAAGCTGAATTCCAGGAATTTAGCCACTAGTGTGAAGGCACACTAAGAATTAAGTCTAAGGAGGTGCATGACATCCCCTAAACTTCTCTCTATTATTTATCTTTGACATATTTGCTTTGCATGTGCAAAGCAGAGGTTCACTTTAACACAGCGGTTACAGCACAAGGGTCCAACATGCCCCTTGCTGGTTTAGACCTATAGCTCTGCAAACAACAAAGCTCACACTGCCTGCTGATTGGAGCGCTCTAGCTTGACTCAGAAGGTCAGTAGCATGTCAGACCACATAAAGAGCAATGGACCTCCTCTTAAGCAAACTGGCAGGGCACAGGCTTTCTTTCTTTATTGAAATTGAAATTATTGGAACTTACGCGCCACAGTAATTTATTTCTATGTTGTTATGCAGCTGCTGCTGTAGCCTATGTGCAATAGTGCAGTGTAGGGATGCTTAAAAAATTGGAAACAAGGAAAAAGTCAACTTTTTCCTTGTTTCCAATTTCTTTCTTTATTCTTTTTTTTTAAGATATGTTTATTGAAAACTTCAAGTGTTATACAAAAAAAACAATAAACTGGGTACAACACAACCCGACTATGCCTCCCGTGTCTCGACAAAGAATAATAATAGAAAGGACAGGCTTTCTACTCAGGTTTTGTCTAGATTCAATAGATAGATTCAATCCTGCAGGATCACAGACATCAATACAATTTGACAGAGGTTCTAAACCTTCCATGTGCTATTCAAAACCAATACAAAAAGTGCTGGGTTTAGATATACTTTAAAGTGACACTAAATCATATCTTTATACTCCAAAACTTAAACTATACACATGCACTTCTTAATGGCCCTGTAGTCTATTTTTCATACAATTGTTCCTACTGTGTCTTCTGGGAATTCTTTTTCCCCCTCACTTCTGTTTGTTTGAAACTAGCAGTGCATGTTAGCTGCAGTCATGTGCACTGCTCTATACACACTACACATCCCTTAATCCACAATCCCTAATCTTTCTCTGGAATGAGCAAAAGAAGGAGAGGGTAACCACTTCCTAAAATGAGATTGGATCGCAGTAGAAAATAAGGAAGGTAAACATTTTCGAGGAGGCAAAGACCAATAGAAGCTACTTTTCAGATTTTAGCATGCATACTTGAACATATTTTTTTTACCAGAGTTCAATGTCATGTCCATTCTTCCATCCACTCACTTTTTAAAATATTTGGGAAATTAGGGGAAATCTTTATCCCTAACCCCAAGACCCTGGAGCCATACATATAAAGCAGCTCCATTAATTCCTTTCTCTAAGGCTGGACTTTTCCATGTGATTCCATATCTGTGCTGATAATCCATTGGTGTGGTGTTTGTAGATGGTTATCCTCTTTAAGATATTTATGACATCTAACCAGTGAAAAATGATGCATTGAATAATATAATGGTATTACTTTTAATGCAATAGTTATGGAATGTGTCACTGCTTCATCTAGAGCAATAAAAACATGCAAGAATGGCTTTGACAAATCCTTTCTGTTCCCATGGCAAAACACATTAAAATAGATTAAGAGATCATTATGAGTCAATGTTTCTATTTCCTCCTATTATTATTATATTCAGCTGCATACATGAGAAGATTCATTCTTTTGCATTCTTGCAGGACATAGTATAGGCCCAAAGCATTATTCATTAACAATGATACATTGATGATTTTATTTATTTTTGTTTATTTTGTTGTCCACAACTCAAGAAACAGAAGCAGAAACATTAATTAAATAGCAGGTATTAATGGATCAATCTGACCAAAACTGATATTTCCGTATTTGGTAGATTCTGACAAATGCAATCATTCATCAGCATCCTTTATTTCTCAGACATTCTCCGGGTGATATACAATTAGGCTGATTTACTAAAGTTAGATAGGATTCTTCACTCAATAAACACCCACTTCAGTTATCCAATCATGTAAAAGCAATTTCTCAATCCCTTTAATAAATGATCTTACTACCTCCACTGTAGTTCCCAATCCAACATCTCACCCTACTTTGGAGTTTCCCAAGAAGAGTGAGGTGCTCTAATATTGACTGTGTACACTGACTATAGACACACCTAAGGGGCCAATCCAGCTTCTGGTGGTGAATCAATATTGGTTCCCAAATATCAGCACTGTAAGATCTTGGTGTGGGACATTTTATCAAGGGATGCTTTTTGCACTGATATATTAAGTTTCCAGTGTGGGGGAGCTTTAGGGATCTCTTTGGCATGCTTTGATGATGCTTTGATGGTAGCCCCACATACCTTATACCTATCTACACTTCTCTCTCTTTGAGCTTTACTTAACTGTTTTAAGGGAGCATTTGATTCAATCTCCTACTTCCAAGTTGACAGCCATGATGCTTAGTGATGGGTTACTCAAGCCAGTTGTGGGGGGAATGTAGGGAAGAAAAATAGCAGCAGCTTGTAGGGTCACTATTACCAGAATTAATTGTATGGGCAAAGCAGCGCGGGCTGAAAGTTATAACTGTAACTATTTAAGCGGTCGCGTAAAATCACTATTTACAATGTCCATCTAAAAGTCCCCCCTGAAACATTTGCCATTGTAAGTGTAGCGCTCACTCCCACTGGAGTCCACTGTTTAGATCCCTAAGGTTTTTTCCCATGGTTGCACCCGCAGCCAGGCATGCACTCATACTGTCATAGTCACTCCTTTGGTTCAATAAGCAGTCTGGGGGTAAGCTTTTCTGATGCTTTATTTCAGAACTTGAACTTGGATAGAAGTAGGGCAGTGGTTCTCTACCTCAGTCCTCAAGTACCCCCAACAGGCCATGTTTTGGGAACTTCCCTTAGATAAAATAGCTCTCATCAATACCATGTCATTGATATTGATTTAAAGCAGCTGTGCAAAGTAAATGAAAACCTGAAAACATGGCCTGCTGGGGGGTACTTGAGGACTGATGTTCAGAACCACTGGAGTAGGGTAACTGTGGGATACTCCAGTAACTTTAGCAGCAACTAGGACACTAATCTTCCTCCTAATATTCTAAGCAGAGTCCATGCACAAACAATTAGTGAACTGAGCTATACCTGGACACCAGGCACAATGTCACCTCTGAGCAATGCTGATTCTAGCACCCGAGAAATAGTCTCAGGGATCTATCACTCCAATCTGTACTCACTAATATCCTTGGATAATTGGACACCTCTTTTCAATAACTTCCAAACACCTCTCCAGTGATGACACCATACCAGATTCCCAGATGAAAGCCCCTCAGTAAGCTCCAGCTTACAACAGAATGGGAACCCCAGCTAACCTAGTCTGTACCTCGAAGAACAGCAGACACTCCAGGCTTGGATCGCCTCCTCTAGAACAAGAACCCCTCTGCTCCAAGTCTCACAGTATTTATGCTCTCTCCCAGTCACCATCTGGGCACCTCTCCTCAAGGATTGGCCAGGGCTGCATAAATATTGAGCTTCTAATTTGACTCTCCCAGCCCACTATCTTCCAGAACTATTCCAAATAGACAGAGGAAAGCAGTTCAACCAATAAAAGAGAAAAAACAAAATCATACAATACCATATACACAAACCTATGCCCACAGTTGACCCAGAGGAAGCGAAAAAAACCCCAGAAAAGCATGATCCACTTTGTTACAGCAGGGGAAAAAAATCCTTCCTGATCCCCTGAGAGGCAATTGGATTTTCCCTGGATCAACTTTACCTATAAATGTTAGTACCCAGTTATATTATGTACATTTAGGAAAGAATCCAGGGCTTTCTTAAAGTCTATCTACTGAGCTGGCCAGAACCGGCTCTCGAGGGAGTCTATTCCACATTTTCACAGCTCTAACTGTGAGAAGAAACCTTTCCATATTTGGAGATTAAATCGCTTTTCCTCTAGACGAAAAGAGTGCCCCCTTGGCCTTTATGATGACCTTAAAGTGAATAATTCCCCACCAAGTTCACTATATGGACCCCTTATGTATTTGTACATGTTGTCATATCCCCCCTCAGTCTCCTCTTCTCAAGAGAGAATAAATTCAGTTCCTCTAATATTTCCTCATAGCTGAGCTCCTCCATACTTCTTATCAGTCTGTTTGCCCTTCTCTGCACTTTCTCCAGTTCCCCAATATCCTTTTTAAGAACTGGTGCCCAAAATTGAACTGCTTATTCCAGATGAAGTCTTACTAATGATTTGTACAGGGGCAAAATTATATCTCTCTCTCTGGAGTCCATACCGCTCTTAATACAAGAAAGGATTTTGCTCGCTTTGGAAATGGCAGCTTGGAATTGCATGCCATTATTAAGCTTATGATCTACCAAAACCCCCAGATCCTTCTCCACTATGGATTCCTCCAGTTTTACTCCCCCTAGTATGTATGATGCATGTATATTCTTAGCCCCCAAGTGCATAACTTTACATTTATCAACATTAAACCTCATTTGCCACCTAGTTGGCCAATTAAACAATGCATTGAGGTCTGCTTGTAAGTTGGAGACATCCTGTAAGGACGTTATTCCACTGCATAGCTTGGTGTCATCTGCAAACACTGAAATGGTACTTTTAATCCCAGACCCTATATAATTTATAACGATATTAAAAAGTAAGGGTCCCAACACTGAATCTTGGGACCCTGTCACTGGAATCAGTTAGATCTGTCATGCCCCTGCCAACCCCACCCCCCCACAGTTAGAACACACCCTGGGAACACATTTAACCCCTTCACTGCCCCTTAGTGTTAACCCCTTCACTGCCAATGATATTTACACAGTAATCAGTGTCTATTTTTAGATCTGATCGCTGTATAAATGTCATTGGTCCAAAAAAGTGTCAAAAACGTCCGACATGTCAACAGCAATATCGCAGTCCCGATAAAAATCACAGATCACTGCCATTACCATTAAAAAAAAAATTATAAAAACGCCATAAACCAATGTCCATAGTTTGTAGGCGCTATAACTTTAGTGCAACCCAATCAATATACGCCGATTGCAATTTTTTTTAACCAAAAATATGTAGAAGACTATAAATAGGTCTAAACTGATGAATACATTTGTTTTTTTATTTTTGTATATTTATTATAGCAAAAAGTAAAAAATATTGTTCTTTTTTCAAAATCGGCGCTCTTTATTTGTTTATAGCGCAAAAAATAAAAAACGCAGAGGTGATCAAATACCACCAAAAGAAAGCTCTATTTGTGGGAAAAAAAGGACGCCAATTTTGTTTGGATACAATGTCACACAACCGCGCAATTGTCATTCAAAGAGTGACAGAGCTGAAAACTGAAAATTGGTCCGGGCAGGAGGGGGGTTTAATTGCCCAGTAAGGAAGTGGTTAAAGACTTTAATCCCTTTTTAAATATATGCACCACATTAGCCCTATGCCAATCCACTGGTACTATACCAGTCATAAAAGAGACCCTAAAAATTATATACAATGGCTTTGAAATGACAGAGGTCAATTCTTTTAGGCTCCGTGGGTGGATGCCATCTGGTCCAGGTGCTCTATCCACCTTCATTCCATCTAAATATTTCTGGATTAAATCAATTTTGAGCCATTGTGGTTGCATCCTCGCCACAAGTCTGGAAAGTTGCTCAGAACAAGAATTTTAAATGGTGGGTTGCGAATTGGAGGAATGCAAGAAAATAAGAACAAAAGAATAAAAAAATATATGCATATGATTGGATGATAGAAGTCAGCAGAACTTTACCTCATTCACCAAGCTAGGGGAAAATTCCCTTGCAAAGTGAACAGCCTATTTGCCTTTAGTAAATCAACCCCTATGTGTAGATTCATTAACCGTTGCCCTTTAAATGCAATAAAGATGTTCAGCTTCACTGCATTTACTATCCTGGAAGTGTGGCAGTAGGTAATGTTTGTTACAAGTTCTACTAGCAAAATCGCACATGAGGAATTAATTAAAAAACCGTCATGAATTGTAATAATTAATCTTACATGACATATTGCTCTTTGCGGAACACAAATAACAATGGTTCCTCTTCTCAATGATTGCTCTGCATACTAAATAACTGTACAACTTTTGGAACCTTCTTTCCCTTGTTTTAAGTATTTGCCTCTGGGATTTACTGAATCTGTTCATCTGGCTGAGTCCTCTCTTTAAAGACCTCTGTTCCTCCGTTAGAAAGCTTGGAGATTTCCCTGAGCGCCTAATTAAGAAGCAATAGCTCTCACCAGACCTCGGGGCATTTTATACAACTTAATGATTCGGAATGTTGGCAAGCTCTAGAGTATTCTGGGAAAAAATCTGATCCGTTGCATTTTTCTCAGCTGTTTTTATTTATTTCTGGCAAAAGAAAAAGCGGTGAAAAAAAAAAAAGATCTATTGACAGGGAGTTTGATTAAATGGATGTGTAAACAGATCGCTTCCAAAATATTTATCCACAATAATCAATTGTGGGCCACTCTAACAAGTTCTCTAATGAGTCTTGGAGACATTAACCATGTTGTTAAAACCAAAGAGCTCTTGCCAGAAGTTAATTATTAGAGTTCAACAGCATCGGGATGTTATACTTTAACCAGAGCAGATTTTCCCATACAGGATGTCAAATTCACAGCTATATTACTCAAGAATACCACAATTAACTTTTATGCTGTCATTGCCTTCCAGAGGGTTTACAAATACTAAATATGAACTAAGACAAGACAAAAACCCAACTTTTGTGTGGTTATCTAGCTGACAAACATGGTAGTCAGAGTCAGTGGCTGCTGGTGCTCCATTTATTTTTGGGGGGGGGAGACAAACCTCCCAGCCGCCCCCCCGTCCGCAGCCACCAACAACCCCTCCCATCACTCGATCGTCCAGCACTACTTACCCCACCCAGGTCGCGGGCAGCAGAAGCCCCTGCTTCTACTCCACGGCGGTTTCACGGGTGGCATGGGCGGCTTCCCCCTGCGTCTACTCCACAGCAGCTTCACGGGCAGCATGGGCGGCTTCCCCCCTGCTTCTCCTACCAGTCAATGCGGTCGCTTCTTCTCTTGGCCAATTGGGCCTTAAGACCCACTGCCTGATTGGCTGGGAGGAGAAGAAGGCAGACAATAGCGAATATTAATTCACTAATGTCACACAAGTGGGTGGAGCCCACCATTTTTGAAGCCAATTAGAGCCTGTGGAGGTTAGGGGCTGGGCGCACGGAGATTAGGGGGGCGGCCCGTATGGAGCTGCCACCACTGGTCAAAATTAAAATTTGGGGGTGCCACTGCTGATCTCAGCACTTCTAAAATACTTGTTGCCTTGCTGCCATGCTGATACTTTTTAAAGTGACCCTGTCGCCAGACCATTTATTTCAACAAAATATTGCCATAAGATGTGCATTTAATGTATTTTATGTTTGTGATTTACCTGTCAAATCCTCCCTAGTGCAGATATCCAAAAGCCCCAAGACTGCTGTTGGATGCCAATGTCTTGGAGGTGATGTCAGGAGCCTCAGTAGACTGAAAGCTGTCACTGTAGTGACCCTCTATAGTATTCCCTTTGGCTTTTCCCCCAGTAGTTACATAAAAGTTTATATAAGGAGGTGTAGAGGAGAGTAATTAAACACTCCCACTAGAGAAGAGGCTATGACGTGCAGGAAGAAAGGGGGTTGTGCTAGGGAAATGACTCTTCTGAAGTAGTCAAATTTTCTTGAAAGCTCAAAAGCACAAACCAAATGAATAAAAATTTATGGAAAGGAAAGATGCTGTAAGGGAACATTTAATATACCTAATTTTTCTGTGCTTTTACCAGCATTTTTTTTAAGTTAGTGAAAGGGTCTCCTTTAAAGTGGTTCTAAACTCTAAAGGTGTTTTTTAACTTAATACATGCTCGATTGGATTGAGAGGCCAAGAGGAAAATTTGGAGGCCAAGTCAACACCTCAAACCATTCTTGAATTTATTAGACTAGGCCACCTTCTTCCTTTGCTCTGTAGTTCAGTCCTGATGCTCATGTGCCCACTGTAGGCACCTTTGTTTGTTGACATGGGTCAGCATGGCCACCCTGACTGGTCTGTGGCTACGCAGCCCCATATTCAACAAACTGAGTTGCACTAGATCTTCTGATACCACTCTATAGGACCCTAAATTACCTTTTTCAGCAATATTAGCTACTGTATCTCTTCTGTTGGATAGGACTACAGGGGCCAGCCTTCACTCCCCATGTGCATCGGTAAACCTTGGGTGCCCATGACCCTGTTGCTGGTTCTCCAATTTCCCTCCCTTCGACCTCTTTTGGTAGGTCCTGCCCACTGCAAACTGGGAGCATCCCAAAAGAGCTGCAGTGGTCACAATGTTATGGCTGATCGTTGTACCTAGCACTTAACAATGAAAGGATATCCTTTATTATGTGAATCACTCTAACCAAAATACATCTTTAGGGTGTGGTATAAGAGTTTAGGGCCACATGTAAGATCCCCTACCCCCAAAATAAGGCAAATGATCACCACCACAAGGGACCAATATAAATAAATTGATTTATTGTTATAACTCAGTAAATGACCATGAAGGTCTTCTAAGCTTCAAATAACTTTGTAATTAATGAGTCAACTGCATCCATCTCTCTCCCCGCTCACTGCATATTTTATTTCTGTGCATGTTAATCACTATTGACTGCTGAGCAATTCAATTATAGCCTTTAGGAGTTTAGATACAAAATAAATTTTCTCACTAAGCAGCATCTTGTTGCATTTGCTATTGACTGAATTTATAATCAAAGGTTTATAGCTGTATAGATTGTTCACATGGTTGGAGCACCAATGCACATTTTAATTTCCTAATGGAATTTTGAGATGATCATCAGGTTTAACAAAACACGCAATGAATCAACCCACATGGAGCACAGTTGTTGGAGTTACACTGAAGAAGGATGTTGCCAGAGATAGGTGCTTCATTTACTTCTACAGGCCAAAACTTTGTGGAATTTTATGTCTACTTTCAAATGTTTGAAAAAAAGGCAAATAATTATTCATGTTAGAAATGTATTTGTGTGTCTTGATGAGCTCTGTGCCCTCCAGATTGAATCAACAGATGGCTCGGCACAGGATTTGAGGGTGGACATTATGCTCCATGTGGGAAAAAAAAAAATGGTTCTAGAAAGTGTTAAAGAGGGCCTGAACTGTGGAAGATGTGCCCTAAAAAGGCATTCAGGCAGCAAAGAACTAGTCCCCAGTATTGCCTGTAGGCTCCGTGCAACTGACCTTTTTCCCATTACTGGCTTACCATGCCTTGTTCCACACTGTGTCTCAGTGTGAAGGTGGTTATATTGGTAGAGGTAGGGCTTTTTTTTTCCTTCATGTCAGAGTGGACCCCCCTAATGAAGGGCAATGATTAAAGTCGTTGTAAACCCACTTAGTAATTATCACGCAATCCCCTGTCTTTCATAATACTAAGTGCCCTGTATATGTGCCCTATTAAAAATAATGCTGTTCTATACCTTATTTCCTAGCGCCGCTCGGCACTCACGTGACCGGCCATCTCTAGCTCTAGCTAGAGCGGGGGGGGGGGGGCGAGAATCCCCTGCTGACATTAGCCGGGAAGAGGAGAGGTGAGGAGGAGAGAGGCGGCTGGTCGCGTAAGTGCCAAGCGCCGCTAGGAAATAAGGTATAGAACAGCATTATTTTTAATAAGGAACATATACAGGGCACTTAGTATTATGAAAGACAGGGGATTGAGTGATAATTACTAAGTTATTTTAGCAGCAGGAGGGGGAGGGGCAGGCCCTGACACAGAGCTAACAGACAGGGAGTTTAGGGGGGAGAGAGGACAGAAGATATCTGAAGATAGTTGCAGATGATGAAAGCATGTAAACTGACCATGGTGTCAGGGCTCAGCAGCCATGATAAACCATGGTCAGTTTACAGGGGTGGGGGCATAGCCAGGCAATTTCAACCAGGTATTTTAGGCGATACAAGGGGCCAAATTACACAGCACAAGCACTGTACTGTTATTCATACTTTAAAGGAACAGGATCCATTTTTTTTCTTTAGAGTAATAAACACTTTAATAAGTTATACATGCGGAACGTTAGAATGTCACCCAATTGGCACAATAGTCTACACTTTAATAAGCTGCAGGAAGTACAGATCCACAGAATATGTGAAAGAGAAGCAGAGATATTCCTGTACTGTACAAGTCCTCATATAACTTCCTCTACACCAAGGGGAACGTTCAGCAGAGCAATAGTGACACCACCAAATCTCACTCCAGTTCAGTGTTGCCATCCTACCAGATTGAAATTTACTGACACAAATCCCAAAATTTACTGGCACAAGTTTTTTTCTGCCATTTCCAAAAGTTATAAAATTACAGTTTTAAGTGCACAGTTCCGTATTTAAGCTACAAACAAGTGCAATATGCAATTAACAAAGCAATTTAAGGTAGATAGTAAGGTAAAAAACATATTCCTTATTTTATTTTCAATATAGTAAGTAGCTCAGGTACAAGACTCAGGAGGGCAAGAAATTAGAACGGGCAGCACACACACATGAAACTGACTCTCACAGTGACTGTTACGTACCAGGTAGTGAGCCTGACGGCAGGGGATAGCCTCCCCTACAACCTCGGTTCAAGAGACCGCTGAGAGTGAGACAGCAGCGACAGGAGCTTGGGGAGGTAAGAGTGCTTGTGGTATTCTGGTAATGTCCACCAGCGGAAGGTCTGTAGGATTGCTGGAGATAGAGATGACCTGCGGGGCAATAGATGCAGCCAGGAAGTAGCAATCCAGAAGGAATGAAGAGGACTTGCAGAGCTGGCGGTTACAGTGGTCTGGATGGCCACAGACACTGGAGAAGAGTCGGGTGCAGGCAGGGTCGGCAACTGGCTGGAGGTGCAGTGCAAGACTGCAGGCAAGAGAATGGTCAAGTCCAAACAGGTTTGTTAACAGACGGGTGGCAGAAGTACAGAGGGATCAGGCAATCGGGTGGTCATAGGCAAGCTGGGGGTCGGTGCAGTTAGAGATCAGACAGAGTCGGGGCAGGCTGGGTCACAGGAACACACAACAGGTTACGGGTCTCTCAGGAAACAGGTCACACGCTGTAGATCAGACAGCACTTGCTGCAGGGTTTGCTGGTCTTAAATAGAGCCGTTTGGCGCCGTTTCCGGGCAAGCGTGAACGCGCAAATAGCGCAAAATAGTCCTCTTTTGCAGGATTTTCCCTAACAGTGTGCAGCAGCACAGATGAATATGACACCTCACCCACACGACACATCCCCTCCTGAGTCACAGTGACAGTCTCTCTCTACGTCAGGCCCAATGAAACCTGTTTGGGTTTATGGATTGGATTTGTATATGGTTTTCCATTTTCTCATGTCACTTGAGTCTGTACTATCTACCTAAGCTGCTTTGTAATTTTGATATGTTGCACTGAAAACGTTTAACCCACCGTTCTGAAATGGTAAACTATAGTAATAAAAACTGAGTTGACATAAATAAATCTACACTATACTGCTCTTACCTGCAATTCTTTCTGTGCAAATTATAAGTACACATTGAAATCTTGTGGCGGCTAGAGGTGTGTTTATTTGTCATAGATATCATGGAGATCACAGGAGTGGGAACCAAACTAATTGTTGAGTTATCAGTTGAGACCAGAGCTGTTCAGTAGGGAACACTGGGACCTATGCCTGGAAATGTTAAAGCTCAACTCAAGCCAAAACTTTTTTATTTTAGTCTTGGAACCTGGACACTGTTTGCCTTATCTGGCTGTCAGCCTGCTGGCACTGCTGCTGTCTACTGTTTGCTGTGCATCTACCCCATTCTAGTATCTTTTCTGCCTGTTTTTTGGCTGTTGTGCTGGCAACACAAAAGGTCTACCAAATTCAGTGATAATGGGGAAGGGTATAAAAGCATCTATCAGATTAACATTCATGTCTTTTACAACTGCTAGTTTCTAGCCTTTCTGTCTTGGGCTGTCAGAGGTACAGGAAGTGAAGTGAAATTAACTCTATATAGTCATGGAGAGCAATAAAAGTTAAATAACTCCAAGTTTTTGCTGGATTAGAAATGTAAACTTAAGGGCTCATACACATGGGCATTTTTACAGCTCTCCAAAACGCTCACTAACGCGCATTAACGCTGATGCAAAACGCCGATTTTTCCCGACATTTTGCTTATTTTTTTTCATACGCCTGTGTGTATGAGGCCTAAATTGTGGATGTCTGCTGGTTAAGCACGTGGAGCTAACTTGTTTTTCTGCAAATAACCTGTGTTCTAGCCCTAAATACCAGGAGCAAAATCTAGTGTAAAATCTGAGGCAGCTGTGCATGGTAGCCAATCAGCTTCTAACTTCAGCTTGTTCAATTACGCTTTGACAAAAATCCTGGAAGCTAATTGGTTTCTCTGCAGAGCTGCACCAGATTTTGTCCAGTTTTAGAAAATAAACCCCACAGTTCCTTCAAAATTTACTCTTAAACGCAGAAAGGCAGCAATCGGTGCTAGGATTTTTTTTAGAAACTCCAAAGTAAATTAATGTATGCATCCTGTATTAAATGTTTATTTGGAAAACAAAATTTAAGACTTGCAAAGTTAATAAATATCATATTCTATTTGCCTTCCCTTTAAGTAGAGTATAAAAGTTATACATTTCACAAAGGAGCCCATGCCATGTCCTACCACATGCACCACCAGTATTAAATCTCTAAATAAATTGTTCCAGATGGAATATGGATTTTCAGAAATTTTGGATAACCCAGCAAAGCAGATTGAAAGCAAGCTGCTGATCTTTATTAGTTACACCATGCAATATGTACAGCATGCCAAGACCTTACACTGGCTATATGAAAGCAGACTCATTTAGCCAGTTCTGCAACCAAGATAATTGCTTCTCACATAAATTCGTTCATTATTATGGGCCAGTCAGCATGGGCCTATTTATTAAGGAAGAATCTAAATAAAGAGAAATATTATCGCAACCTGGCTGGTGCTAATAAAAGACCCATTATCCCACTGAAAAGGTTAAAGCAAACTTTTTTCATTTAAAAATGATACACTGTATTTTTAAGTTATTTTTTTAAGATGGACTTCCTACTTGATTTATACTACAATCAACAACAGCACGCTAGAGAGTATGCATAAGTTGTACCAAATTTGCATAGTTATTAAAAATATTTTTGCTCCAAGGAAATACATAAATGTGGGTTAAAACAGTTTTATATTTGAAAAGAATAATCATATGCTTAAATGCTGAAAATGCATGAATTCCCCTAGATACCAGCCTCCTAGCATCCCCTGTATGGGCAGTAGGGATGGGCTGAACACCCCCTGGTACGGTTCGCACCAGAACTTGCAAACAGGCAAAAAATTTGTGCGAACGAGTGAACCCTATTAAAATCAATTGGAATCGAACATGAAAAATCTTGGCCAGTCCGTCACCTTTACCCTCAGCTTCATTAGCAAGGCAGTGGTCATCTTGGAGGCGTGTTTGAGGTTGTTGTCATGTTGGAATACTGCCCTGCGGCCCAGTCTCCAAAGAGAGGGGATCATGCTCTGCTTCAGCATGTCACAGTACATGTTGGCATTCATGGTTCCCTTAATGAACTCTAGTTCCCCAGTGCCAGCAGCACTCATGCAGCCCCAGACAATGACACTCCTACCACCATGCTTGACTGTAGGCAAGATATACTTGTGTTTGTACTTCTCACCTGGTTGCCGCCACACACGCTTGACACCATCTGAACCAAATACCTTTATCTTGGTCTCATCAGACCACAGGACATGGTTCCATTAATCCATGTCCTTAGTCTGCTTGTTTTCAGCAAACTGCTGTGCATCATCTTTAGAAGAGGCTTCCTTCTGGGATGACAGCCATGCAACCAATTTGATGCAGTGTGCTGCGTATGGTCTGAGCACTGACAGGCTGACCCCCCGCCCCTTCAACCTCTGCAGCAATGCTGGCAGCACTCATACGTCTATTTCCCAAAGAAAAACTCTGGATATGACGTTGAGCATGTGCACTCAACTTCTTTGGTTGACCATGGCAAGGCTTGTACTGAGTGGAACCAGTCCTGTTAAACTGCTGTATGGCTTTGGCCACCGTGCTGCAGTTCAGTTTCAGGGTCTTGGCAATCTTCTTATAGCCTAGGCCATCTTTATGTAGAGCAGCAATTCTTTTTTTCAGATCCTCAGAGAGTTCTTTGCCACGAGGTGCCATGTTGAACTTCCAGTGACCAGTATGAGAGAGTGAGAGCGATAACACAAAATTTAACACACCTGCTCCTCATTCACACCTGAGACCTTGTAACACTAACGGGTCACATGACACCTGGGAGGGAAAATGGCTAATTGGGCCCAATTTGGACAATTTCACTTAGGGGTGTGCTCACTTTTGTTGGCCAGAGGTTTAGACATTAATGGCTGTGTGCTGAATTATTTTGAGGGGACAGCAAATTTACACTGTTATACAAGCTGTACACTCACTACTTTACATTGTAGCAAAGTGTCATTTCTTTAGTGTTGTCACATGAAAAGATATAATAAAATATTACAAAAATGTGAGGGGTGTACTCACTTTTGTGAGATACTGTATATAGCGCTGTCAATTTACGCAATTTACGCAGCCCATATGCATACTAGGGCCAATTTAGACAGGATCCAATTATCCTACCAGCACGTCTTTGGAGTGTGGGAGGAAACCCATGCAGGCACAGGGAGAACATGCAAACTCCAGGCAGGTAGTGTCGTGGTTGGGATTCTTTTATCTGTTAGGCGGGAGTGCTAACCGCTACACCATTGTGCCACCCATATATACTACACTGCCTGTATATACTCTCTACACTAGATCTATATACTACACTGCCTATACTGCCTGTATATACTCTCTACACTAGATCTATATACTACACTGCCTACAGTGCCTGTATATACTGTCTCTACACTAGCTATATACTACACTGCCTGCCTAAACTAGCTACATGTTCAGGTCTCAGTCCGTTCACAGCATTACATACGGCCTCTGTACAAGCAGCCTTATATAGTGTGGCACCCAATCATGGCTCTCATAGCAGCGTGCGCTGGGATTGGCCAAAGCATGCAGGTCATGTGCATGCTTTGGCCAATCAGCAGGTGGCATTTCCCTTCGATTTGAATGCATTATGGGGCCCTCGAATTTAGCGCGAATGCCCCATAATGTTCGGGATTCGGCGAAGGCCGAACACCCACTGTTCAATTTGAATTCACCTTCTACTTAAACCAATAGATAAATATTAACCTCAGAACTTGGTCAGACAAGTATAAACATAATAGTTGCTAATTAGTCCATAAGTAGCTTCTAATAAGGAGAAGAAGCAGAGAAGTATGCAGGTTGAAATGCAGGACAAGCTATCCCCATGAAACAGTGCTCGTGCTCAGATGGGTGAAGAAGTGCTTGGATCTGTGCCGACTGTGCCCCACATGGATGTGCACTCACCCTTACTCCAGTGACCACCTATCGCTAGTGTGGTCTAGGAAGACTTGATTGGGGAACATTCCCCTTTGGGCTCTCCTCTGTCGGTGCACTTCAGCTGTTCACTCCATCACATGTATAGTCATAGGTGAGAGGAAAAAAAACTCATAGTGCAAGTATGTTCTAAAATTTATTGTATTAAAAAACAAGTAAAACCACAAATGAATTGCACACTCACATGTTAAGGTGCCCGCATATCCCGGCACCAGACGTAAAAGCAGTCGATTGCTTGGGGAATCAACCCGTTCGGGTAAATGGGAGTGATCGTTCAGCCGGTTCCCGTTCGTTTTCCCTGCTCAACAACTTGGAGCTGCGTCGCAGGGAGCGTGAGCAGGGAGCGTGAGCAGGGAAAACGAACGGGAACCGGCCGAACGATCGCTCCCATTTACCAGTTGATTCCCCAAACAATCGGCTGCTTTTACGTCTGGTGCCGGGATATGCGGGCACCTTAACATGTGAGTGTGCAATTCATTTATGGTTTTACTTGTTTTTTAATACAATAAATTTTAGAACATACTTGCACTATGAGTTTTTTTTCCTCTCACCTATGACTATACATGTGATGGAGTGAAAAGCTGAAGTGCACCGACAGAGGAGAGCTCAATGGGGAACGTTCCCCAATCAAGCCTTCCTAGACCACACTAGCGATAGGTGGTCACTGGAGTAAGGGTGAGTGCACATCCATGTGGGGCACAGTCAGCACAGATCCAAGCACTTCTTGACCCTTCTGAGCACGAGCACTGTTTCATGGGGATAGCTTGTCCTGCATTTCAACCTGCATACTTCTCTGCTTCTTCTCCTTATTAGAAGCTACTTATGGACTAATTAGCAACTATTATGTTTATACTTGTCTGACCAAGCACGGAGGTTAATATTCATCTACTCAAACTGTGGCTACATGCTATTGCACCACTGCAGCCGGTCACGTTTTATAGTATAGTTTGTTTGTTTTTTAGATTGTACTTTGTCTAAATTGTGTATTGATACCACTAGTGGTTGTCCGAGGCGCTGAAGCATATTCTTTTACATACTTAAACCAATAGCTCATCTCTAATGGGCAGCACTAAAGCTGAGAGAATAAGAGGTAATGCTCTAAGCCAATTAGGCTTTGCTACAATGCACATGTAGCTTTAACCCCTAAGGAGCCGCTAGATTTTGGGTCCCACTATTCTGCATTTTCCAACTTCCACACTGAAACAGAAACCAGTCCATGGGCTTTTTTTTGTTGTTGTTTTATTGAGGGAAAAGAACTTGGACAGGGATAAGGGATTATGGGATGCCCAACTTGACTTGGTAGAACAGCTTGAGGACAAACTTCATTCACAAAAAAATCATATCCTACTAGAGTGATATCAATCTCTGTGAATCAATAACAAGGTCCTTTTTCAGGAGCTCTATGTACCCTTGGTGAAATATAGCAAATATAGCAAAGTTCCCACACTTACAGGAGCTCTATGTCCCCTTGATGAACACCTATGGATTTTCTAATCTATAACATCTGTTACGAGCCATCTGAGACACTATCTAAACTCAGGTCAGTTCCTGACTTAAAGTGGGACCCCAATGAGTTTCCCAATACAAATAGCATTTGCACCTTTTTAGTGTTTTGCCAGCAGTCAGCTTTTTCACCTATCAGCAGGCTCTCACATCAAAGCATTTAGTATAATGGCTCACAGCTGGGTCCCCACTGTGCATGCGCAAGTCGCCCTGCACTATCTGAATGAACCCACAGCCTTCTGGGACCTGTGGCGTGTCCCAGAACATTGCGGGCGGGCGGGAGGGGGCTGAAATTCCGTTCGCATCACCTATGCAATCCGAGTGGAAGTTGGAGTGAGAGCTGGTACCTGTCTAAACTAGGGGAGGGGGGGGGGGGCGGATGGGTGGTGTAGGGAGGAGCAGTAAAATGAGCAGAAGTTCTGATTTTATATGAAGTTCTGCTTTAAAGAGTTGTCTTTTTGAAATTGCTCTGCTTCACTCTACAATATGTGGCAGGTTTAAACGCCAATAGTGCTTAAAGCGTTACTAAACCTAAAAACATTTTTTATTTTAATGCATTGTTTGCATTAAGATACAACTAAAGGCAAAACTTTTTTATTTCGTTTTGGATAGAGTGGAGAGGAATAAGAACACCTGTCAGTTTTTATTCCTGTCTGTGCCTCCGTTAAGGAGATTCACCCTCTCTGTTTGTCCTGTTTACCATTATCAAAGAAAGTGAAAGTAAAAGCAAATCCCAAATTTTGGGTTGTCCCCAGAAAGGTAATAGGGGAAAATCTTCCAATGGGGGCACTTGTTCTGGTGACCTGGGGGACCCCAAGGAATTCCCTTAATTTGCAGGGAAATCCTCTCAATTCCTGTTTGGCTATGAGACAGGCAGTGAAGGGAACTCTCCCCAAAGGGGCACAGATGGTGAAAAAAAATCTGACAGGGGTTATAATCCTTCCTTACTCTATCCAAAATGAAAAAAAAAGTGTTGCCTATATGTAGCGCCCCCATAGTGTAGGCGTTTTTGTGAGATAGGGTTTTTTGCAGGAAAGGTAAAATTTAGTCAGGCCTGACTGTAGAAGCAGGCCTGAATGTTTTGATCTGGGCTTGGGGAGTGGCTCAGGTAGGACTGGTGCAGTCCAACACATGATGTCACCAAACCCTCCTACCTTCTTCTGGGAAGCACTGGAACTTTCCAGAATGAAAGTGGGACAAGAGGTGTCATTAGGGTTGCCACCTGTACGGGATTCACCCGGACAGTACGGGTTTAGAGTGATGTGCCCGGGTCTCCTTCCTCCTCTCTCCCGGACACATGATTCAGCCTGCACTCTGGCTCTGAGTTCAATCTGCTTAGCTGGTGGCCAGGAAGGAACATGAATGGTTAATATAATCACTCAGGCAGACGTTTTTATCTTTATTCAGCCTTTCTGACAATCTTATCTGAGTCCAGACTTCCACTTCTATTGCGATCAGCTGGCAGGGACTATTTGATCATTTTCGGGCTCAGGCGGAGTGATCCTTGTCTTGTGCTGCGGTTCCCGGCAATTACATTGCCCAGCTGATTGCAAAAGATGTGGAAGTCGGGACTCAGATAAGATGGTCAGAAGGGCTGAATAAAGATAAGGACTTGTGCCTGAGTCATTCTATTAACTCCTCATGTTCCTTCCTGACCACCAGCTGAGCAGATAAAGCCACAGTCCAGCCTGGATCTCCACAGCAGGTAAGCACTTGAGTCCAGGGGGTTAAATAGTCCTTTCCCTTCCCCTGGCCCCCAGCCGGGCAGAAGTTTTGAAGTTTTTTGTAATTGCTGCAGACAAGAGCTTTTAAGAGCCGGTTCACACTGAGGCGACTCAAGTCGCCTGACAAGTCGTCCCCATGCAATGCAATGGAACCGTTCTTATAGGAGCGACTCAGGTCGCTCCGACTTAGAAAAAGATTCCTGCACTATTTTCGGGGCGACCTCAGCGCGACTTGCATTGACTTCTATGGTAAGAAGTCTCCTTGCAAGCCTCCTCTGAAGAATGGTATCTTCAGTTACGTTCAGCGCGACTCCAGCGGGGCTTTTATCACGTCCTTAGAAAAAGATTCAGCCTCGCTGGACTCAGCGAGGATATTCTTGCCAAGGTAACGTAACGTACCCCTGCTGAACAGTCCGCTGAACTCAGCGGAGTCACACTTGGCCGAGAATTTTCGAGAACAGACGTCGTTAATGTTTTTTGAAGTTTTGAAGACGGGCCGACCCCCGGTCCCCTTCCCTTTCCTGATAAATTGGGGGACCTGAGTTCACGAATGGACGACACCTCTAGGTCCGACCTGACACCGAAATAG
>BLSH010086440.1:1018355-1032630 GCA_018402905.1 Glandirana rugosa
AAAAAATTATACATTAATAGTGTCAGTATGGCCAAATGGACCTTAAGATGAAATTGAAGGTTATGTTACCTGTATCTAAAAGCAAGAAAAAGACAGAAAAACCCTTTCAGACTTCTTTAGATTACTGTACGTACCTCAATTTCCTCATTGAGGCACCAAAGAATTCAAGGTGTATATCCAGAAAGTTTCCTGTCTACACAACCTCTGGAAGCGTTCGGCTGGTGGGTACTTATCAGGTATCGATTCAAGGTGGTGGAACAATTATAAAAAGATTTGAGGGGAATATTGTTACCAGGGCATGTGAATGATTATTTTGCCATGGGGGACATGTGGGCAGGTCAGGAGCAAAGATTTATTACAATGGAACATCCCAACTAATGGGATGAGGGCAAATTGTTTGTTAGTAGCACGTTTAGTACAACATTTGCCCCCATAGCTGTACCTTGCTTATGTAAATAGTAGTCGCCATCAAAAAGGAAGTAATTGAGTTACAGGCAAAACCTGGCTGCCTTGAGAACAAATTCCACCTTACTAGTATTCAATGAGAGATACTGTGCCAAGAAGTGTGATATGGCCCTTCTTGGTAGAGGATCTCTCATTGAATACTAGTCAGGTGGAATTTGTTCTCCGGGCAACCATGTTTTGCCTGGAACACATTTACTTCCTCTTTGATGGTGACTACTATTTACAGAAGCAAGGTACAGCTATCAGGTTCATCACACAATATCACAATACTCACCGGAAAATGGAAAACATTTTCAAAAAGCACTGGTCCATCCTCACCCAGGACCCCCATTTAGTATCATCTGCAGTACCTAAATTTGCCTATAGGTAGGCACAAAATGTGAAAAGCAAAATAGCTCCAAGTAAAATAAAATCATGTACTAAACGTGCTACTAAAAAACAACTTACCCTCTTCACGTTAGTGGGGATGTTCCATTGTAATAAATCTTTGTGCCTGACCTGCCCACATGTCCCCCATGGCAAAAAATCATTCACATGCACTGGTAACAGTTTTCCCCTCAAATCTTTTTAGAATTGTTTTACCACCACCTGTTTGTCCTGTCCATGCCGCCTGTACTATGTCGGCTGAACCAGATTCGGCGAGCATCGTCTGTCCGTAGAGGAAGGCAACATCAAAATGAGTGTCCCACGCCACTTTGCCAAATACCATTCCCAATCCACTGAGGGACTTTGGGTGTGGGTATTTAAAGCAATACCAGATAAGTACCCACCAGCCGAATGCTTCCAGAGGTTGTGTAGACAGGAAACTTTCTGGATATACAACTTGAATTCCTTGGTGCCTACAGGCCTCAATGAGGAAATTGAGGTACATACAGTCATCTAAAGAAATCTGAAAGGGTTTTTCTGTCTTTTTCTTGCTTTTAGATACAGGTAACATAACCTTCAATTTCATCTTAAGGTCCATTTGGCCATACTGACACTATTAATGTATAATTTTTTCAGATATAATGGCATTAACGTAAGATCCCCACCACCTACAATCTGTAGGATGGTAAGTAATTGGTTACAACACATGTATTTACATCAATGTCCATATTATGTATATATATATAATTTTATATTTTTTCCTCATTTTTCTCTTTTTGATTCTTGATATCCATTGTTGTCATGAATTATTTTTAAGAATTTTAGATTTATTCATTTTCTATACATTTTTAATATTTTTATAACGTTTTTTTTTTATCTATAAACATTACAGTCTTATATATATATGGTTATACCTTTAGGTGTATATTGCGCCAATATGGAATTGTTTAAATGTATACAATTATTTTCTGTACCATTATTAACATGTTTGGCGTAGGGACTTGCTGCGCTGATTGGATCTATGGTCCTTTTCTTTCCGTGGGTCCTAGCCATCTTTGTAATCATGCTGTAGACACGCCCCCCCCTGGGCTGACTATATCAGCGCTGCTTGCCCTATAGCCACCCAGGTCTGATGAAAATGTGGATACATTGAAACGCATCACCTTCTGGACTTCCGGCGGTTCCCCATAGTGAGAGACTGCCATTCGGCCGGATGGTCTCTCTCATCTGCTGGAGCGGATTACAATCATCCAGCGCTGATGCCGAGGGTACGGGCAGTGACCTCACCTTGCCAGACAGATTTTTGAAATGCCTGTTTTCATTTGCTTCTCGTGAGTACCCATCTGGCTGTTTTTTTAAATAAAACACTTGCTACTTAAATAATACACTCAGTCTGGCGCGCCCTGTCTTTTTTGCTTAATTCATCCCAAAGGTGTTTTATCGGGTTGAGTTTAGGACAGTCAAGTTCCCCCACCCCAAACTCGCTCATCCATGTCTTTATGGACCTGGCACTAGTACGCAGTCATGTTGGAACAGGAAGGGGCCGCCCCCAAACTGTTCCCACAAAGTTGGGAGCATAAAATCGTCCAAAATGTTTTGGTTTGCTGATGCCTTCCCTTCACTGGAACTAAGGAGCCAAGCCGAACCCCTGAAAAACAACCCCACACCATCATTTCCCCTCCACCAAATGATTTGGAGGGGTGTCCCAATACTTTTGGTAATATGGTGTGGATGAATGAGTTTGGAGTGGAGGAACTTGACTGGCCTGCACAGAGTCCTGACCTCAACCCGATAGAATACCTTTGGGATGAATTAGAGTGGAGACTGCGAGCCAGGCCTTCTGGTCCAACATCAGTGCCTGACCTCACAAATGCCCTTCTGGAAGAATGGTCCAACATTCCCATAGACACTCCTAAACCTTGTGGACAGCCTTCCTAGAAGAGTTGAAGCTGTTATACCTGCAAAGGGTGGGCCAACTCAATATTTGAGGCCTATGGACTAAGACTGGGATGCCATTAAATTTCATGTGTGTGTAAAGGCAGGCATCGCAATACTTGTGACAATATAGTGTATGTAATAATATAAAAAAATAAATAAACAGACTATACTTCTTTAGCACTTTGGTCAACATTAAAAGTGTTTAAACCCTAACAGTGAACTTCTCCTATTTGTCCCCCTATTGAAAGTGTTTTGTCATATCTGTTTGATTAGTGCAAAAAGTGCCTGTTGATTTTGCCAGAAATCTTGTGAGCAGAGGGGTTGAAGATGAAGATGAGGATGGGGGGAGGGGATTAGGAGAAATCTGGGTTCTTTACAATCCATCAGAAAACACATAGGCAGGGCTGACACCACACGCTTTGAAATTCAGAGCTGAAAATACACTGTTGTCATGTCAAAGAGGAAGATGGGAGCACACTCTATTTCTGTTATATCAGTTATTTATTTTTCTGCTTATTTTTTTTATCCTTAATCCTCCTGCAAAGTGACAAGTGAATCTGTTAACAGAAATCCCAGTTTGAACCCATCTGGGACATTTTCTTAGGCCTTCTGACATGGATGTTTTTTTTCTGGTTGCCATTACTTAGGCTGGTAGAGTTTCAGAATTGATTGCCCTTGAGCATAAGGAACCGTTCCTGGTGATCCATTGCTGTGCGGCCAGTTAACAAGTTAACCTGTTGATCCTCCCAGCTAAGTCCTGAGTCTGCAACTTCCTTTGGTGGGTGACACTACTGTCCCACCACTTCTGAAATTAGGACATTGTTGTCACTATCACATTGGCTTTACCTACATTCTAGTCCACATTCTAAATGTTACATATGGAGACTAAAAAGGTACTAGGGGTTAAGTTAAGGATTTGGGAAATTTAGCTTATACAGAAAGTTCTTAAAACAAACATACTAAATTATAGGATTGTATAATGCTTATGGCCCGTACACACATTCCGAAAATCGGACGAAAAATCCCGCTTTCGAAGTGATCGTACGATAATCGGATCGTTAGTACAGAGCTTTCGAGAGCCGATCATGACAGTTCATCCGATATTATTCAATCGGACAAACGCAAAAAATGTTTCTCTTACGATACCAGATTGTACGATTTTCATTTAATCAGTACAGTTGTCGTCTGAAAATACAATACAAATACACTACAACACATCACATCACTTCAGATTTTTTATTATCTCGTACGAGAATTTTCGTGACTTTAGTACTCTCTTCCGATTCAATCTGATATTAGCATGCAAAAAAAAAAACAGACAATCTGTCGTCCGATTTTCGGAACATGTGTACGGGGCATTACTCTGATTGTTACTACTATTATTCTGCCTATTTTTTGTTTTTTAATTCTTAGCACATGTCCTTAGTAGTTTAGTTTTGACTGCAATCAAGCAACAGGTAAAATCCTCCATTTTATAAATAAATTCCATTTGAATAAAATATTATGGGAACAGCAACATATGCATTCCCAAGAGGGGAACTCTTCCAACAACTGTGGGAACTATTTCTTAATGTAACTGTAACAGGAAAAAGAAAATGATAGGACAGTGTACCTGTGTATGGACTTTTCACTTCTAGTTACAAATGTTTGGGTTTTTTTTGGCTGGAGATGGGAAGTGTCTGCATGCTGAGTAATGTAGTAATGTATAAGTGTATTTATCTCAAAGAGATTATAGTATTTATCCCGACAATATGTCTTCATCCTATCCCAAGGTAGAATTATTATAAATAATAGCATAGATGACATATGGATTTCTGCAGAATAGGTGGCAATTTTAGGATAATCTGTAGGTTTCGGCAAACTTGATTTTGTCAGAAAATTGCAGATTTTGCATGTACAAAAATTATGCCAAAATTGCTAACTTATTTCCCTATGGCTACCTGCGCACTGTCACCTGCACTTCACTTCTACATGTATTACCCCATGTCATATTCTCTACGCACCTCTCCCATACATACTGCCCATGGTCGCAGCCTGTGCCTGCCATAATGCCCTCCATACGCCTCTCATGCACATGCTGTCATACCCTCTGCATGCCTCTGCTGCACATAGTGGCTGTCATGATGCCCTCTGAATTCCTTTCCTGCACATCTTGCCCATTAAAACAGTTCTTTAATCCTAACTAATTATGCCGCAGTTCTGCTAACTATGTTGCCAAATATATACAGTAAGCCCACGTGTAAAGCTTTACTCTTACGTCTATTACTCTCTTAGAGTCTTGCCCTACAAGGGTCTTGCCTAGGCTGTGCACTTCTCAAGGGAATTTTCCCCATAGCTTAGCGAATCTGGTGAAATTTCACTTTGCAAAAAATAGCGCAATCACATGCACGGAAAATGAAAAAAAAAATAAAAACACATTGTTTTTGCTTGCAAATGATAGTATGATGGAGTCCAACAGAGCTTCACCTCATACACTAAGTTTTGGGGCAAATTCCCTTGCGCATTGAAGCTTTCATTGCAAAGGAAACAGTCTTAGGGTCTGAGAAATGGGGCTCTACCAGTGGGGTGATTTGCACCACCTATTGCCTGCAAGCTACAAGCAAAACTTTTATATGGCATTACAATTCAGTGGTCTGAACTGACCTATGCCAGCAATTTGCAGATCTACTTCCCTGAGATGGGACACTAACATTGAACATGTAAGTGCTCAGTGGAGACTACTTCTGTATTCACACCTGAAGAATAGTGCTGGTGCAGAGAAAGGTGAGAAAAGGGAGCTGGTTACTGAAAAGCAGTGCTTTAGTGAAGAAGCTAAGAGCATTGTTTAATACAATATTAATCTGATAGGAAAGATGAATCTACCGTGTATTGGAGCTTTAATACTATACATCTGAGTTACATTTTTAATAAGCATAATTGCTGTTTGCAGGCATTTCCCAAAAAAATTGAGCTTAGTTTCATAAGAAGAACTTTGCAAGAACACTCAGGTAGCCTTTAATAAATGGTAATACACAACAGTTCTGTTGATGAAATGAGTACATTGATGGTGTGCAGATTCTGCACTATTCCTTACAACCCTGGCAACACTTAATTCAGCAAAACAATTAGTCCAAATCCACATTGTACAAGTTCACACTTTCACATTGCCTGAGAAGAATTCTTATATGGCCAACATGAGCTCCAGAGCAATTGGGAGTCCCAGGTTTGTACAAAACACAAAATCAGGTACATAGCCAGCAACCAACCACAACAGTATTGTGTTGTTCCTCAGCAAGAAGACAAAGGGGGAGATTTACTAAAACTGGTGCACACAGAATCTGGTTCAGCTGTGCATAGTAACCAGCTATTCAGCTTCTAGGTTTTAGTCTAGGTTTACACTGCAGCAGGATTGAAATTGTGCAAGTTCAGCTGAACTCCCACGATTTTATACCCGCATATCAGTCCTATTTCGGGGGGTAATTTCAGAGACATCTGTGCGGGTTGCTGCACAGAGGTCTATACAAATTGCACCCTGAAGTCGCTAAAAGTAGTACAGGAACTACTTTTGGGAATCGGTGCAGCGCCGCAACATTGGCATTGCACCGATTCAGACGGTGCCATTGCTGGCAATGTCAAATCACATGCCAAATCATATCAATGTGACCCTAGGCTTATTGTCAAAGCTTAATTGAACAAGCTGAAGTTAGAAGCTGATTGGTTGCTATGCACAGCTGCACCAGATTCTGTGTGCACCAGTTTTAGTAAATCCCCCAAAGTCTTTATTACCGACAATTATATCTAGATCTAATTTATCATGGCTATTTACCATAAGACACCTGTGGCACTATGCTGAGGACAGCAGGACTACATTTTCCCACTCTGGTAAATCCAATAAAAGTACCATGGTGGAGAAGAAGTACATTGGCTGTTTAGAGGAGTCACACAACTACAGTTAAGTCAACATCTCACCTTGCTTCTTGTTGAATAGAAATTACAGTTGAATAGTAGCTCTACATATAAAGCAAACAAGATGCTTGCTTTTTTTTTTCTTCATGCTAATTAATATGCAAATTAGTTGAGCCTTTATAAAATGGGATCACCATTTAAACTTTCCCATAGCAGCATGGTGCCTAACTTCAGCTCTGTCTTTAGGTCCCAATATGATTACTGTATATTTGGGGCCCATGGTTCTGATAGTGTTTCCCATTTCCCTTTGTATAGCTGTTCCTCTTCATTCTTCCAGAAAAGTGGTGTATGAAATTAATCTTAATCTCAGTAAGAGCAAGGGATCATAATCTCAACAAGAATCAGTTTTTTAGAATAACTGTCCAAGCAAAGGTTTAAAATGTGGGATCCATGAAAAAGAAACATCTTGAAAGGAAGCTGAATCTGGCCCAATAAGTGTTTAGGTAGTTGCTAATGCTTTTTTACTTTTTATTATCGCACCGAATTTCCTCTATAAAAAAAGCATATACAATAATAGCTTTTAAAATAATTAGATGAAAAGCAGACATACCATAATTATAATGATAAACATAATTAAACTGGATTACCTTATATATATCCAGGAATCCACACTGGTAATCAAATAGAGTGTACAGTTCATTTAACATACTAATCACTTGCATTGGAGTGCATTGTGCACAGACAGCTGTGAATCCCACAATGTCAGAAAAGAGCATGGTGACATCATCAAACTTCCTGGCCGGAACACACTTCCCTTGCCAGAGTTGCTGAGCCACGTCTCCTGGGAATATGGAATACAGAAGATCCACAGTCTTTTTCTTCTCCTCCTCCAAAGCTTGGTGGGTTTTTTCTAAGGTGGCTTTCAGTTTATCCATTCGCTTCTTGAGACCATCCTGAGCCTTAGCCTGTTCTCCAACCAGGATTACATCACGGGTAGCATCATGGATGGGTATGTCAGAAAGATGCAAGCCTCGCCCCATCAGCTCGTCCAGTTTGTCAACACGTGGAGAACCCAAAAATAGAATAGAATTGGACTCAGAAACAAGAATCATCTGACCTTTCACTTCCATCACCTGCAAAAAATAGCATGGACACATAAGCATTAGGGCTAAAGTAAACCCGGCACTTTATCTGCACCTCTATTGTAAACACCTTCCTAACACTCCACTGCCACCCTGATTGCCAGACACTACTTCCAGTTATGAATAAGTGTGTGGCCTTCTACCCTCCTGCCATAAAGCAGTGCTTGGCACCTGATCGGCCAATCGTCAAGCCCAAGTACTGCCATACATGGGCAGGGAGAAGGAACTTAGTTTACACAGGGCATTTACTCAAGATTACAAGTTTAGATAGCAGAAAAAGTAGTTATCAAGAGAATGTTGCCTTGCCCTGAATGAGCACCTCCGTTTATTTGTGGCTTACCTAAAGTCCATCTAAAACTAAATATCCTTCCACAGGATGGCAATACTGTTACATTTCACTACAGAACAAAGAGTGTTGTCACTACTGTAACCATTTTCCATTTTGTTGAAGTGGGAAGTCAATGCATCTACTGGCAAAATAAACAGCTATTAGAGGGTTAGTTCAACTTGACCAAAAAACTGCTTATGCAGGGAAGAGGAGCTTATAGATAAAAGCAAACTGTGCCATTTTGACTAAAGTTGGATAACACCCTTATTTTAGCTGTAGGCCAATTATATACCTTCCAAAGCCTGGCCAAAAAACTCCCAGAGATGGCATTATCCCATCCTGCCTTGTTGAGAGGAAATTGCTAAGATGCTCCCAGTCATTACTGCTCACACCCTACATCACAGCAGTGAATTCTCAAACCCCCTCACTCCTCCATTGCAGCATCGCTCAGCTCAGGCCTACTGCGACAGGGAGAGAGAGCACATGCAAGGAGGTCTGAATTGCAGGAACAGAGGGGCTCCAGACTAATTGCAGTGTTTAAAATCAATGGTTTAATGAAAATGACAAATGGTAACTCATGAGATAGCTGGATAATACAGGTGTAATATTCATAAAAACATCAGTCTTGGGGCCTCTCCAGAGGTCCGAAGAAGAAGCTGTCGCTTTGAAACACGTTACCACCCATTCTACGTCAGCACGTCCAACACACTCTCTGTGTGACATCACGTCCGGTCCGGCGCCATCTTGCCTTTCACGCTGGTTACGGCAGTGATCGGCCGATTCCTGCTTCCATCAAGGGAATACAGCTTGAGCCCAAGGCTGCCATGGCATCAGGACAGACTGGAGAGGCCCAGAGATAGACGTTTTTATGTATATTATGCCTGTATTATCCAGCTAGCCATTTGTCATTTTCCATAAACCATTGATTTTAAAAACTGCACTTAATCTGGTGCCCCTCTGTTCCTGCTTTTTACCCACAGAGTCCACTGCTTCACTCTAAGGGTGCTGCCATCAAGTGTTGTTTAGAAAACTCTTTTATGGACTTATCTTATGGACTGATATATTATACTGTGATGTTGCTATAATTACGTGTTTTGCCATTTCCCATTATGTGGACCTTTCATTGGACTGACTCGTTCTATCATGATGTTTATTTGATATCTGCACTTAATACACCCCTCTAGCGCCACTATATACTTTTTTCCTGTATAAAGGAGGTTTGAATTGGCTAGGAGTGTTTCAGCAATGTCCTGGCAACAAGACAGGAGAGATGATGCCATCTCTAAGCATTGTTCGGCCTGGCTTCAGGAGGTACAGTACATAAATGGCCTACATCTATGACAAGGGCATTACTTAACTTTAGTCAGAGCTGCACAGTTTGTTTTTATCTACAGATACCCCTTATCTGCATGGGCAGTTTTTTGGTAAGGCCTCATGTACACTGCTGCTGATAAATGAATGTTTAGGAGCAGTTGGGCATTTTTTCAGCTGCCCCTGGACTCTCTTCTATGTTATCTTATCAGTACCTCGTTTATAGTCGTTTCTAAGCAGTTAAGGTTAGAAGCATTTTTTGGAAAGCAAAAAAATGCTTTCAGGACAGATATTCAGAGGCATTTGAAATGCCAAGTGCCTGTAACAGCTTGTAAACACTCCTAAACACAGCAACTCGCATTTAGCAGCGTTTGGTTTACAGGCATTTTTCATTTAAAAAAAAAAAATGCTTCTAGACGCAAACGCGGCTAAACACAGCATGTAAACGCGGCTAAACACAGCATGTAAACACGGCTAAACACAGCATGTAAACGCGGCTAAACACAGCATGTAAACGCGGCTAAACACAGCATGTAAACACGGCTAAACACAGCATGTAAACGTGGCTAAACACAGCATGTAAACGTGGCTAAACACAGCATGTAAACGTGGCTAAACACAGCATGTAAACGTGGCTAAACACAGCATGTAAACGCGGCTAAACACAGCATGTAAACACGGCTAAACACAGCATGTAAACGTGGCTAAACACAGCATGTAAACGCGGCTAAACACAGCATGTAAACGCGGCTAAACACAGCATGTAAACGCGGCTAAACACAGCATGTAAACGCGGCTAAACACAGCATGTAAACGTGGCTAAACACAGCATGTAAACGTGGCTAAACACAGCATGTAAACACGGCTAAACACAGCATGTAAACGTGGCTAAACACAGCATGTAAACGTGGCTAAACACAGCATGTAAACGTGGCTAAACACAGCATGTAAACGTGGCTAAACACAGCATGTAAACATGGCTAAACACAGCATGTAAACGCGGCTAAACACAGCATGTAAACATGGCTAAACACAGCATGTAAACGCGGCTAAACACAGCATGTAAACGCGGCTAAACACAGCATGTAAACGCGGCTAAACTGATGTTTTTAAACATTGGATTCTAGCTGTCAAGTTCAATCGTTCAGGAGATGTTAAACTACGTCCCGTGTACATTAAGCCTTAAGATGAACTAACCGAACATTGCTATGGGGGGAATGCTTCTGCCCATCTCTCCATTTCAAATTTAAAAACACATTTGGGTCAATTAACTAAAGCATAACACATGTAGCATTTTTATTACCATGCATCAATTTCTCATTTATACAATCTTTTTTTTTTTTAGGTTTTATCTCAAGATCAGTTAAATTCACCGCCTGTGTGTTATAGTCTTGATCTTTGTGGTAATTTGTATGTAAAAGAGACAATTAACAAAAATGATCGTTATCAAATCTTGAAATAGCAATAGCTTCTAGCTGACAATCGTGAGTTTCTATGAGCTATCTTTTGAAGGAAGTGGGAAAGGAGCCATTGTTGGTGGAGATAAAATTATTAATGATAAAAGATACATACTTTGTATACTCCTAATGAGAATCCGCGAGGGAGTCAGTAATGCTGTCATCAGCCTTTCATACACCAAAGGAATATAATTCATTTCCATAAGGGCTCATTTACACTTGCTTCGTCTTCAACACGCATTAACGGCTAGTTTACACTTGCTTCAAAACAAGGCTTCAGGCAGGCTTTGTTAAAGCTCTCTGAACGCTAGTCAAAGCTCCTGTCACTGAATAAAACGGTCAGCTTACAGTCCTGTTTACACCTTTTGCTTTGCTTCGGGTTTGCTTAAAAAATGACACCCCATTTAGCTTTAGTTGTGCTTCAAAGCGTCTTCAAAGCCTCCATAGAAGTTTATGGCAAAGCTCGCTTGAAGCCCCCACTGAAGCCTCACTGAAGCCCCATGAAGCCTCACCAAAGCTTCATCGAAGCCCCACCAAATCCTGATTGAAGCCCCACGAAGCTTCACCAAAGCCTCATTGAAGCTTCATCGAAGATCCACCACACCCTCATCAAAGCCCCACTGAAGCCTCATCAAAGCACCAAGCAAAAGCAAGGATTGTAAGCTAGCCATTTTATTTAAGTGACAGGAGCTTTGCCTGGTGTTCAGAGAGCTTTAACAAAAACTTTCCAAAGCAATGTTTTGAAGCAAGTGTAAACTAGCCCCAAGAGTCTTCAAAATCACCCCAAAAAAGTTCCAGTCTTTTTTAAAGGGGAACTAAACCCTCCTATCCACAGAGGATGGGGCCACCTTATCCTTCATGTAGATCTGCAGTTGCCATGGCCCTGCACGTGACCGGCTTTGTCACCAGCCATTTGACGGCTTGAAAGATCAGTTGAGCGCTGATATATGCACACTGGCAACTGTGACTTTTCTCACCAGAGGCATGCCTTGAATGTAACTTAATGATTGAGTGTTATTAGGCAGAATGTAATACTGCATAAAACAGTGTTTGATTAAGGATTTACTAACATTTATTGAACATTTTTTACTAGAGCTTTCTTTTAGGAGACAGTTTAACTGGTGGATTTAGTTCTGCTTTATTGAACACATGATTAGAGTTAAATCTGTCTAAACCGGCTATTTTTTGCATGATTACCAGCAACCTGGTGCAAGCCTTCTGTAGTCTTTTTAAAATCTGTGACTGCTTGGAGTGTACACAAAGGTAATTACTTACTATTTAACCACCTCTGCCTGCAGTTCATACCATCCCTCTTCAGAGAATGCATCATTAAACATCCTACTTGATGGTAGCAGCCCACACTTTGCACAACTGCTGACTCACAAACTTGGCTGTTATTGAGAGCTCAGATTTCAGGTCTCCACCAATGATCAATTATTACATATGAACACATGACCGGGACGCAGATTTCTGTTTTTACATACTCTATAAGTTCCTGAGCCTGCCTTTATTTTCGATTCCAATTAAATATTTTTTTCTAAGACAATCAAGGCTATTAACATTGCTGTCAGTCTAACACTGAAAGCATGGTACTCATCATTGTGGTATTCTGATGGTGAGTCTTGGCAAAGCTGCATTGCCTAAGGGTAGATGAGAAAACCAAAATCACTGGTTAGGTTTTGTTTCCTGGCAAAGGTGGCTGGATCACAAGTCAACAAATCCCGTAGGTAAAACTATTCACATATGTGATAGTTGATTTAGCTGCTTATATATACTGTATATATGTCTTTCATCTGCTGCATTAAAGTGGTTGTGTAAGAATGCGGCTTAAATTAAAGCGGTTGTAAAGGCAGAAGGTTTTTTTTTATCTTAATGCATTGTATGCATTAAGATAAAAAACCTTCTGTGTGTAGCAGCACCCCTAATACTTACCTCAGCCCCATCTCAATCCAGCGATGTGAACGAGTGCTCTCCATCCTGATTGGCCGAGACACAGCAGCGGCACCATTGGCTCCCGCTGCTGTCAATCAAAGTAATTTAGCCAATGAGGAGAGAGAGGGGGCAAGGCCGAACCGCAGTTCTGTGTCTGAGTGGACACACAGAGCAGTAGACTGCTTGCTATAGGGGCACCCAACAGGAGGGAGGGGCCAGGAGCGCCGGTGAGGGACCCGAGAAGGGGAGGATCTGGGCTGCTCTGTGCAAAACCATTGCACAGAGCAGGTAAGAGTGACATGTTGGTTATTTTTAAAGAAAAAACAAGATTTTAGTATCACTTTAACTGTGACATAAGTTGCTATACATATATCAAAACATATGCAAAAATTAAAGAAATGCACACCTAAAAATATTGTCAATATTTGCATTATTAAAGTCCATTAACGTGCAATGCCCAGCACCATGTTGTGATACAAGTATATCCAGTTCTTCACTTTTAAACAATTGCCCACAACTCTTCACTACTTGTGCTTATGAAGCAAAATGCACATTTACCAGAACTTTGTGACTCCAAGGTGATTCCTCTTTAACCCTGATTCTTCTCTCTTATGATTACCAATCACTCATAAGATAATAAAGTGGGAAATGCCGTATGAAAGTATCATAATGTAATATTTATTAAAGTGATTGTAAAATTCTATTTTTTTTGTTTGTTTTTTAAATAAACATATTATACTTACCTCCTCTGTACGGTTGGTTTTGCACAGAGCAGCCCGGATCCTCCTCTTCTTGGGTCCCTCTTTGTTGCTCCTGGCCCCTCCCTCCTATCGAGTGCCCCCTCAGCCAACAGCTTTCAATGGGGGCACCTGAGCCGAGTCACAGCTCCGTGTGTCTATTCAGACATGGCGGCCCAACCTGGCCCAACCCCCTCTCTCCCCTGATTGGCTTTTATTGACAGCCATGGGAGCCAATGGCGCCACTGCTGTCTCTCAGCCAATCAGGAGGAGTGTCTGGGACTAGTGTTGAGCGAACCCGGACTGTAACGTTCGGGTCCGTACCGAACTTTCGGGTGTCCGTGGCACGGACCCGGACATTTCAAAAATCGTTCGGGTTCGGTCCGGGGAGGAGGACTAACCGACTCTCTGTCGTCACCGCGGTAACCGAGGGTACCGACAGTTATTTTCGGTTAGTCCCCTCTCTCCCCCAACCCGGTCCAACCCGGCGGTACAGACTTATCTGTGTGCCTCGACACTGAGCCGAGTCCACGGGGGTAACTTTCGACAACCGACTCCCCCGTGAGCTATCCTCCCTCCCCGGTCCTCGTTGTTTCTCCCTGGGTTCTTCTCCTCCTAGGCCCGACGAGACACGTTTTGGTTGGCATGTCTCCTCCATTCATATTATACAAATAAATTTTTTGTTTGTTTTTTTTATCTTAAAATGTTAGTGAA
>BLSH010086440.1:1037146-1052808 GCA_018402905.1 Glandirana rugosa
GGAGCCGTTTGTCCACATCCAACGTGGACAAGCTTACCTTTATTAAAATGAATCAGGCATGGATCCCACAAGACTTGTCTGTACCTTGTGCAGAATAAACATTTAGACCGGACTCACACAGCCATTCATGTACTTCTTTTTTTGAATAGGCCTCAATACAAAAAAAAAAAAACCATGTTGGCTACCTCCTCCTACTCCTCTACCATCGCCACTTCCATCTACACTGCCACGGTCACAGCCTAGTCAACCTCTAGGCTCCTACTCCACATCTACCCCCCTTCCCATTTTTTTATTTGATTTTAATTTATTTTCCCTATCCCCATTTTTTTGTAGGGCACTTGCCCTAGTTTGAAGATGATTTTAGAACAGTTATATGGCTTCTACCGTTAATTAATACTTTTCAGACACAGTTTGAAGATTATCCACATTCACCTCCATTTTTGCATTTTTTATGTTTTTATTTTTTTAAAAATATTTAAAGTTATTTCCCTGTCCCCATTTCTTTGTAGGTCACTTGTCCCACCCTTACCCCCATTTCCTTCCTTTTGCAGCCCTCTAGGGCTTTCCAGGACTTAGTTACAGCCATTTTTGTGCCTAAAAGTTCGGGTCCCCATTGATTTCAATGGGGTTCGGTATCCGTGCGATCGTTCGGGTTACGTCCAGACCCGGACCCGGACTTTGTCCCGAAGTTCGGCCGGACCAGCAGAACCCGAACTTCCAGAGGTTCGCTCAACTCTAGTGGTCACACCAATTATTATATTGATTTTAATTTCTCTTCTGTTCATTTATTTTCCATTTTGTTAATTGATAAAAATAAAATATTAACATTTCTATTTCTGAAAACATTCCAAATTTTCAGCAATTTTTCACACCTGCCTAACACTCTTGCACAGTAATAAATATATATATATGTATAGTATATAGTATATAGTGACAGACCCAACCGGGACAGGGGCTTTTGGAGGGGACTGCAGGCTAGCCTTTTGCCTACTTACTATGGGCCCTGGCTTTTGAGGGGACTCTTGGGAGGTGTGTGCCTGGGGGACCCTTGGGGTGGTTTTGTTTCAGATTTGGGTCTGTGTCTCCCCGAAACACACAGACTCTGGGAACCTAGGACCTGGATACAGATTTGGGGCCTCTGTGCCTAAATCAGCTTTGACTGGTTCAACCCCTCCCCCTCCTAGACTCAGAGCAGATGTTAATATAATCAGCTCAAAACAACTTGATGCTGGGGTCTCCTGCTATAATCCATTTTGTGTTTAAGGTTAAGTGTGTCTCTCCCATTGTGTACCTCCTAGGTGTGAATTCCCATTGTTAATTGAGTTAATTGAGTCACCTAATGTTTCTGTCTGTTGGCGAATCCTCTTGGGGGTTCTTTACGGTAAGAGCAGTGCGAATGTGGAATTCTCTTCCAGAAACAGTGGTTTCTGCTGGTAGTATAGAAAATGTAAAAAAAAACTACTAGATGCACACCTAAGGGACCACAACATTGGGGGATATACAACGTATTACTGACATAAAAAAAAAACACACACACATGGGTTGGACTTGATGGACTTGTGTCTTTTTCCAGCCTCACTGACTATGTAACTATGTAACTATGATGGGATTAGTCTTGTATCAACTTTACCTCGTTATCTAACTATTGTGTGATGTTTTAGGTAATACTTGGCTTTATTGTTCACGTAGAGACTGCCTTTTGAAGTGTATAAAAACTGTTTTTGGTTGGAAAAAAAAAAAATGTTTTTCTGTTCAATAAGCAGTCATGCCTTTGTTTTTACCTCAACATCATTTCTATGTACGATGCATGGGGTAAAGGTTTTTGAGGGCAGGAGGCACTGTTTGGCGGAAGCACCCAATCGGGATGCCAAGTGGTCCGTCACATATATACACTATATTATCAAAAGTATTGGGACACCTGCCTTTACATGCACATGAACTTTAATGGCATCCCAATCTTGGTCCGTAGGGTTCAATATTGAGTTGGCCCACCTTTTGCAGCTATAACAGCTTCAACTATTCTGGGAAGGCTTTCCACAAGGTTTAGGAGTGTGTCTATGGAAATAAAGGCAGGTGTTCCAATACTTTTGAATATTATACTTTAAACTTTTTTTTTACAGAAAGTGTTGTTATTTGTCTAGAAATACACTGGGGTTATGTTATGCTGCCAATTAATATGCAAATAGTGCAAAGCAAAGTATTTCTTTAATTGGTAGAAGAGATATAATAACTGATTGAAATCAGTAAAAATATGGCCCATTCTATAATAGAGGGAAATGCAAATGTTTTGCTGCAAAACTTTAAAGATGAAAAGAAATGTTTTTCCATCAGTCATATAAAAAGAATAAATTAGATAAACATAATGGCATTCTATAAAAAGCTGAAGGCTATGATAATAATAACAACAGCAAAAAATCTAAATGCGAAAGTTGGGTGAGATAACGGCAGTATTATAAATGGACAGCACATACTTCAGTGTCAAGGAGAGAGAAAAAAAAGATTTTCATTGTGTGTATAAAATCTAATCATAGCGCAGAGCAGCAAGGAAAATGTAACATTACAGCGACAATGGAAACCCATACTATCGGGAATATTCAGCCAGCTTTATACTGCTTATACACAAGTATATTTCAACTATGGGGCAAGGGGTGATCCTTATCTCCACAGGAGTGGGATGAGCTTCTTCTTATCTTGAGGCTTCTCAGCTACTTTCTGCAGTTTAAGTAAGGAAAAAGAAGTATGGGGTGCCGAATTTGAGTCCATATGCTATTCCTTTCAAGCTTAAAGCCTTCTTTATGTCCTCCTCCCCCCCACCTCTTCTTCTTTTGGAACTTTTTTGGGGGGGGAGAATTGGACACCTAGTTTTGGCACATGCCCACTCCCACAAGCCTAGGCGATTCCACCGGAAGATCAGCACCCCCCTCCTCCCTGCCCACAGCCTTCTGGGACACATCACAGGCTCCAGCAGGCTGCAAACCTTTCACACAGCTCCGCAAGAGGTGAAGGGGTATTAAAAACACTGAATAAAAAAAAAAAAAACATATGATAGACATCAATACTATAAAATATTGATGCCCTGCCAGCCAAATGTTTACTTGTGACGTTGCAATATTGTGCATTGTTGATGTTTATTATATGTTTTTCTTTCATTCAGTGTTTTTAATACCCCTTCACCTCCTGAAGAAGCGGTATTGGCCGTGAAACATGTAGAAGGAAGCATCTATGGAGCCTGTTGTTCTCATGTTGTTCTTGCGATCTTCTGTCCGCTCTGTATTTGAATATTTTGTATTACTATGATTGTCAAACAACACTCTCCTAGAGTAATATGAGGGGTACATTTTTATGTTGTTTTAACCACTTCAGCCCCGGAAGGATTTCCCACTTTAGGACCAGAGCACTTTTTGCGATTCGGCACTGCGTCACTTTAACTGACAATTGTGCGGTCGTGCGACGTTGTACCCAAACAACGTCCTTTTTCCCCACAAATAGAGCTTTCTTTTGGTGGTATGTGGTCCCCTCTGCGTTATTTTGACCACCGCTATAAACAAAAGAAGAGCAACAATTTTGCAAAAAACAAAACAAATTTCTTACTTTTTGCTAAAATACAAATCCAAAAAAAATATATAAAAAAACATTTCTTTCCATCGGTTTTGGCCAATTTTATATTCTTCCTCATATTTTTGGTAAAAAAAAAATCACAATTGGCGTTATTGATTGCTTTGCGCAAAAGTTGCCGCGTTTACGGATGATGAGAATTCATTTCTGGGGTTTTTATTTTATAAATAGTAATGGTGGCGATCTGCGATTTTTAGCGGTACTGCGATATTGCAGCGGACATGTCGGACCATTTTGACACTTTTTTGGGACTATTGGCATTTATAGAGCGATCAGTGCTATAAAAATGCACTGATTACAGTGTAAATGCCATTGGCAGTGAAGGGGTTAATCTGCAGGGGGCGCTCCCTGGGTGTGTTCTAACTGTGTGTGGGCTGGGTGTAATCTTTTTGTATAAGAGAAGTGCTGCTAGGTCTATGGGACTAATTTTATGTGGGTTTTCATACATGCTTCTTATGAATGTAGCGATGATGTGGTGGATTCTTGTGGGCAGCGTTCCCTATGGAATCAGTCACCGCTAATGTCAAAAACCCACAGCCTCCATTCCTCATGTAATTATGGTTTGCACTGAACGGCAGCTCGGATTCAGCTTGTACTTGTGGTTTAGAAGAATCCGTATCATGCAGCAATTCTCATAACTCTGCCCCAAAACCAACAGATACAGTCACTGCTCATTACATGACTAAAAAGGACTTTTAATCAATAACTGTGAAAAGTTTCTTCCCTCAGGAGACAACAGTTTGTTATACAGATCTAAAAAAGCCTCGTCTGCACTTACAAAATGATGCTCCAAAAAAAAAAAAAAAAGCCACAAGGGGTTTAAAAAGAGGAGAAAAGAAAATGTTTGTTTATTACATAGAGCAGGATAAGTGACAATGATGTCCAGATGGCGGTAAGCCATAGCGTCCAATTACTATCCCCATTCTTGCATTGCGGTAAAGTGTGCCAATATTAACGTTAATTAACCGCTTGCCGACCAGCTGCCGTCATTATACTGCGGCAGGTTGGCGTGGCTGCGAAAATCGCCATAGGTGTACGTCGGGCGCGTACATGGCGATTTGTGGGCGCACACGCGCTGCCCATTTCCTAGTGGCGAAGCCTCCCTGAGTTGGTCTCGATGTCCGCCGGCCACCCGCGATCGCTCCAGAGAGAGGCAGAACGGGGATCTGCCAGTGTAAACAAAGCAGATCCCCATTCTGTCAGGGGAGTAGAGTGAGATTGTCTGTTCCTAGTGATTAGGAACAGTGATCTCTCTCTATTCCCAGTTAGCCCAGCCCCCATACAGTTAGAAACACTTCCCAGGGAACACATTTAACCCCTTGATCGCCCCTGGTGTTAACCCCTTCCCTGCCATTGATATTTATACAGTAATCAGTGCATTTTTATAGCACTGATTGCTGTATAAATATCACTGGTCCCAAAAAAGTGGCAAAAGTGTCCAATCTGTCCGCTGTAATGTCTCAGCCCTGCTAATTGGGACTTTTTTGTTTCACCAAAAATATGTAGAATACCCTTTGGCCTAAACTGAGGAAGAAATTAATTTTTTTACAATTTTTTTGGATATTTATTATAGCAAAAAGTAAAAAATATTTTTTTTTTCAAAATTGACGCTCTTTTTTTGTTTATAGCGCAAAAATTAAAAACCGCGGTAATCAAATACCACCAAAAGAAAGCTCTATTTGTGGGGGAAAAAAAGACATCAATTGCATTTGGGTACAAGGTCGCATGACTGCGCAATTGTCAGTTAAAGCAACGCAGTGTCATAGCGTAAAAAATGGCCTGGTCAGGAAGGGGGTAAATCCTTCCGGGGCTGAAGTGGTTAAAGGTAAAAAAATTAGCAAATATAGAAACGAATTATATAGTGTATACAATTGCGACACAAGTCAAATTGTAATTGAATGTTATTAAAAATGACCTTTCAATTTCAATCTACAGCGCTGTAAATTTCTATAAAATGCAATGCAGTATGGCAACCTGGAAGCATTCTGTTCACAGATGTTGTACAAAATGCTCACTGAAAATGTAATTTCCTGATTATGTGATTGGCTTACTGATTTTCCCAGAAGTCTACGCCAAAATGCAAATGCGATTTTTGGCATCCCCTGCAACAAAAATGTCACATTTGGTAAGATACTCTCAAAGGTACATCACATCTAAAGGAATGCACACCCTGCAAATTTCCTCAATAGAGCCCAGCAGGTGCAGCAGCTGATTGATAATTATATAACCAATGCCATACAGATTCACTGTGCACATGGACACAGACAAGCAAACCGCTATTCCTTCAGAATAACAAAAGGTAGGAATCTGCAATAAAAGTTTGTTAAAATCCCTGCAATGGGCCAAGATCATCCTGAGGGGAGTGTTTTTTTCTCTCAAGTGGAGTTACTCTTTAAATGCATTGCTGTGTTGCACTGCCATTCATTTAGAATGGCACACCAATACAGTAAGGTATTGCACATGCATTACAGCACACCACAATGCACTGCAGTTTATTGCTTGCTGCAGTACAATTTTTCTGGATGTTTTGGTGTGATGGTGTAGCCATGTGCTCACTTGGGAGTAGCTAGTAGTTGTGGTTCACCTTATAGCTGCCCTCAATCCCACCATATCTCACACATCCGGAGACACTGACCAGGTCGGCACTTGTTTTTGTTGTTTTATTTAGGGGAAATAACTTGGATGGGGAAAAGGGTGACTGTGGTATGCCCCAAGAATTATGGTACATGAACTCCATATACAGTCCTGTATATGCACACTGACACTGCAGACTATCCTTCTGCAGACTGTTACTCCTCGCAACTCTCCAGCACATCACTTGCTGACCATTTCTCCTACAGTTCTCTCTCCAGAACTTCACATAGTTTTGAGCGCGAAAGGAAATTTATCAAGCTTCTCTACTACTTTCTCTTCACAGCGGCTAGCACATGGTGAGGCCTACACAGTGTCAGCAGGACCTCAGGACCACCCATTACAGGCCAGGGATCATGAGCCCCTGAATATTTAGCAACGTACTTGGGTACTAGCCGGGTCTTTGATGGACTACAACTCCCAACCCATTCCTCTTCCAGGTCCCACGGACCTGCTTTTCCTCAGTGACCCTCCTTCCCCCGATTGGCTCCTAAGGCTTCCTCAGACTGTCCACTATTCCTCTCCCAGCCTGCTCTAGCACTTTCTCTCCCAGCTCCAGGGTCTGTCATTCACCAATCACCGGTGGATCACTTTAAAGTCTCTCTCTCCCTGTAGCACCTCCGCTGTTCTCTTGTTCCTTTGTGCGACTGCAGAAATCACCTCAACTCCTGGCTGCACCCAAACCTCCAGGCCTCAAGGTCACCCCCCCCCCCCCCAGATGGGGACAACCTCCTGGGAAGAGGCCTCCACAGCACCTCCTGATACATCACAGACTTCCCCCCGACTTCTCCTCCCAGACTGACCCAGCTCAGAGTATATGAGAAGGCCTGCCCCCTGCCAATCCAGATTGGTGATTGGTCAGGGCTTCCCATGACACTTCAAATGATGACACCTCTTGTCCCACCTTCATTCTGGAAGGTTCCAGTGCCTCCCAGAAGAAGGTAGGAGGGTTTAGTGACCTCATCTGTTGGGCTGCCCCAGTCCTACCTGAGCCACTCCCCAAGCCCAGATCAAAACATTCAGGCCTGCACATACAGTCAGGCCTGACAAAATTTTGCCTCTCCTAGCAAAACCCTGCTACAAAAATGAACCTACACTATGGGGGCGCTACAATGGCATCCCATTATTTTTGTTGGGCTGCCCTTATGCAACTCATAGGTGTTAACGCACCACAAAAATGTAAATGGGCCCTCCCTGAGTTGATTTAGGTAAAACGGAAATGTAACTGGTTTTTACAGTACTAGATACTTGACTTTGCACACTAGTCTATGCTTTGTTAACGGGGAACTGTAAAGATCTTGGTCATCATTTTATTAAGGATACATGTTTATATGTGAATATAGCTTGTCCATGTCAATGGAATTTAAAGAGAGTCCATGAAAAAACACTTCTGTAGGCATAAAGTGCCTGCAGCAAACTGCTGAACCTCCCTTAAAGTGGATGTAAACCCTCACATATGCCCAGTGAAGTGAACAGCCTCAGATGATACACAGAGATGAAACAAATCTCCCTACATAAGTTTTACATGTATATCTGCTGTCTTCACATTTATATACTGTGTAGAAAAGTAGTCATCCTATTAGAATTTTCACTTCCTCATTCCCCTGTAGAAGTGGAGTATTGCTAGACACTGTGAGACAGCTGATTGGAGGAAAGGCACACACACCCTCCCCACACATGCAGAGCTTGCCTCTGAATTGTGCATCAGTGTGCTAATCTATGTATAGTAACCTCCTCTGACACACACTTCTATCTCTAGATCTCGGAGAGCTTGTCAAAAGTTATCAGGCTCATAACAGAGGAACGGAGCAGGACAGAGCTACCAGACTAAGTGCTTTGGAGAGAGATAACAAAACACTGCAGATAGATGTGCCCAGCTCAAATTTCATGAATCAGGCTTACATCCATTTTAACTGTAAAATCCCCAGCTTGTCTAACTTGATGGAAGGATGGTTTCAGCAGTGCTGTCAATCCAGAAAGCAGTGGGCAGAACTAAGTATGGCCAGGCCAAGCAAGCTTACATGAGCATGACAACATTGCTTTGAATTCAAGGTCATTACAGCAATGATGCCACCCCATTTCAGGAAATAGAACAGGTATTTGTGAGACTTTGCAAGGGGACCAATGGACAACTAAATGCAGATGCACTGTATCATAAAAGGTTCCCTAGGCACTAGGAGTAAGCTAAAAAGACAGTATAGCAGTGTCTGTCTTCCTCAAGTGTTCATTTGTTTGATTGAAACTTTGCACTAAGTAATGAGTCATAAAATTCTGCATGGAAATTGCAGGTTGAGCAACAGACAAACCAATGCTAATAATGGGGGGATTTCCCGGACAGCAGCTGAATGTAAATGTAGCACTACTCCTGCACAAGCCACTTGGTAGATTGGGTTCTTTGTTCTTCTGCCTCAACTTCAACCCCACTAAATTACCAGGTTAAGTAAATAGATACTGCACTGTCCTGGGAGCACGCATATAGATACCCTGCATACAAGTCATAGATGATGCGACTTTGGTGGTTGCAGGAAAGAAAATGGCTTGATTCTCTCATCAACATATTCAACACATTAATGGAGGCTCCCTGCCAGCAGAACACCCTGATTACTGATGGCAGCTATAGCCGTCGGTAGTAATTGCATGCAAAAAATCAGACAGGCTGGTGGTACTGAAGTCAATCGATGGACTGACTTCAGTACCACCAGCCTGCCAATAGATGGATCGAATCTCGGCCAGTCCCTGCTGAACTGGCCGAGATTCAATCCATCTATGGCCAGCTTAAAGTTCAGTATCAAAAAGCAAACATCAGAATGGTTAGTGGTAAATTAACCTAATATATTGTCACAGGTTGCAGTAAATAGCAACATGCACATAAATGAGTAAGGAAAGGATTAGATTAGTCACCGTTCACTAAACACTATGTATACTAGGCTATACGGAGTTCTATTCAGCTAAATTAGGCGTCCTGCACACGGTACTGATGTTTGAGCATCTGCTTTTTTGGACATAATTTCAAGCATTTATTTTGTGCACATTCATGCATATTTATTTATATTTGCGCCACCATATATTCCTAGGGAAAATGCATTAATATTTATGTTCATATGTGCGCATTCACGCGGACCGGTGCAAATTACTAACAGGGAATGCAGATTTTTCTTTTTTTTTTTTTTAACTTAAGAATATGCAGCACTTATTTACATGCCTGTGTATACAGGCACATTGTAAACAATGAGCTGCAGTGTGCAAGAGGCTTTATAGTAATTCTAGTAAGCCACAAAATCAAAAATAAGTAATGCAATTGGAAACAGTAAGAGCAATTATAATCAATAGTGGTAACTCCTCTATAAACAATAGGCTATATCCACTTTAGAGTGCACTCTATATGAATAGAAGCTATAAAATTGAAAACTCCTTGAAGGTGCACCTCTTACTATGGACAACAGGCAAAGTTCTTTTGATGCAACTATCTGAGTGAGCAATTTTTAGCTATACTTCTTCAGCCAGCTAGCTTTGGGGCCCAGTCTTTACAGTGGTGCACATGAGTACAGTCCCAGAAAAGTCTGCATGCAGTAAACAATACTGCTAGTTATATGGCCAGTCCCTATGTGTTCAGTCTCTGCTAGCAGCAACAGGTTAATAGCAGCAGTGTCCTCTTACCAGTCCCAGTGATACAGCAACAGGGGTCTCCCTGTTCAGATGTCAGCTCACTTCTGGATTTGTCTGGAGCAACTCCGGTCCTTGTCATATGTCTGCAGGCTTGTGGCAGGTTGATGTGCACACAGGAGCAGCAATGTGCACACCTCATATAGGCAAATGATCACGTGAGCAAGGTGCAGCGTTGTGTGGTGAGTAGTAAGCACACAGAGTCCAAGTTAGGTAACAGCAATTTATAGTAGGATGGTCCAATACGTACAACCAGGCCCTGCGGGTAGGCACACCCGTCCAGAGTCACCTTCGAACTGTAACAGCAGTTTGTAGACTTGTAAGATGCCAATAGCATCTGCAACGAGGAGCAGAATGTGGCCTGGCCAGTCCACACCCAAAGGAGAGGCTTCTTGAAGCAAGGTAGACATAGTCCCTGCACTGTCCCTACTCCTCCGGAACCTTTTCTTTACTGTAAGTACTGTCCATGCCAGACGGGGAACCTGTCTTTAAACTAGGCCATTGTCCTACAGTGCGCCAAACCCAGGAGCCAGAGTCTTAAATGGACTCTGCCTGACCCAAGATGGCTTCTGGAGTCACACTGGGCACCAACGTCCAAATTCCTCACAACTTCCTTGCATTGTCTCAGCTGAATAGGGCCACGGATGCATCATTGGTTGCTAGATGCTGGTAGCCGCTGGCGTTCTACAAAACACAGCTCTGATTGGGCAGCTATCAACAGTTTGCCTGTTTGCGGACATGTGCACAGCCAGAGTATGGGATGAACTCTTCTGCATCAGTCCAAACTCGAAACCTCGTCCCTTCTAAAGAGGTGAGGAGACATCCAGGCAAATAAACACAAGATTCTGAATCTTACTGCTGCCAGCTGTAAGGAAGCTACACATTGTCATCAAAAGTTAATGAGCTCTGTAAATAAGAAAACTGCACTTGTTAATAAAGAAAATAAGGCTGAGAACACGAATTGTAATGGTAGTGCTGAACTTTGCATGTGAACATGATCATTGCTTTGATGGCCAAAATAGATTCTGGAGGTGTGACCACAAAGAACACTGAGACTAATTATGTGCAAAGGTCAGAAATCAAGTCTCTAGTCAGTTAAATGGTCTAGAGGAGGATTCAAATGTTTGTGGATTGAAAAAAACTTGCTTGTGTTAAAGAAAAGGTTACTTCTGCTGATATGGGGCATCGTTATAAAATGTCTCATTCCATGCCTGCGTTCCAGGTCAGTTCTGAGCTAGGGGAGGGGGTTGAGGATATGGAGCAGAATTGGGTAATCCTACCTGTTCCGGAAGTGGAAAAAAAAACAAAAAACAAAATAATAATAATACTAGTAAAATAAAATCTTTTTTATGCTTTGTCTGGGATTTTAAGTATCAATAGTGTTTCCGTTTTGTGAGATCTGCATTTGGGTAAGATGTAATGGTGGAAAGCCAGAAGTCAAGAGGACTGTGCTCTCAACTGTACCACTGAGGGTTGCAGTCCAAGTCCATAGTTGCTGAGGCTATGAATGCCACTGTTACTGGAGTCAGGAGAGACATATACCACCCAAAACTGATTGGTAGAAGACATGGGGATTCCTAGCCAGGGCAAGGAACGGGAAAACAGAGAATAATAGAATAGGAAACAGTTCCAAAGCTGGCCACACATCAGTAGAATTTAATTCTAAATTTGTCATTTAACCACTTCAGTACTGGGCACTTTCACCCCTTTCTGCCCAGGCCATTTTTCAGCTTTCAGCGCTGTCACACTTTGAATGACAATTGCGCGGTCATGCCACACTGTACACAAATGAATTTTTAATCATTTTCTTCACACAAATAGAGCTTTCTTTTGGTGGTATTTAATCACTGATTTTTTTATTTTTTACTAAAAACAAAGAAAAAAGACTGAAACATTTTTTTAAAAAAGTTTTTCTTAGTTTCTGTCTGTAAATTTTGTAAATACGTAATTTTTCTCATTCACTGCACTGATGGGCACTGATTTGTGGAATTAATGAGCACTGATAAGCGGCGCTGATGGGTGGCACTGGTGGGCACTGAGGCGCTAGTAGTGGGCACCGATGGGCGGCACTGGTGGGCACTGATAGGCAGCATGAATAGACAGCACTGATGGGCATAGGTGGAACTGATATACGGCACTGATGATCACTGATAGGCGGCACTGATGGGCACTGATAGGTGGCACTGATAGGCGGCAGTAGTGGGCACTGATGGGCAGCACTGGTGAGCACTGATGGGCAGCGCTGATGGGCGTCACTGATGAGCATTGATGGGCAGCACTGACGAGCAGGCACTGATGGGCACTGAAAGGCTGCACTGACTGGCATCACTTACGGCACAAATTAATGACACTGATGGGCACTGATTGTTGTCACCGATGAGCACTGATTTATGGCACTGATGGGCACTGATTGCTGGCACTGATTGGTGGTACTGATGGGCACTGATGGCACTGCTGGGGCTTTCCTTTAATCAGGGCACTGATGATCAGTGCCCTGATTACCTTCCCTAGTTTCCCCCTCAAGGACATGCCGCCGATCGGCTATCCTCGCCACACACTCTGTCAATGTGAGGTGAGGGGAGTCGATTCACGGCACTTCTGCATTTACACTTGACCAGCTGTGATTGGTCACAGCCAATCATATGGTTACAGAGCCTCTTCAGAGATCGGTGTCTCGCCGTGTCCTAGCAACACGGCACGGCCACGATCACCGTGCTGCGTCCCCCTGCATTCGGGTGTGCCATCATATGACATCCACCCAGAATGAAAGTTGCACCATCCCTCCGTCAGTGAGAAAATGCAGCGGCGGCTCGCAGTAGGGGCCCGGTGTGAAGCTGAAAGGCTCCACTGCCGGGTTCCCTTACCTGCAATGGCCGTCGCTGCACCTGACCAGCCGATCCAAAGATCGGTGGCGGTGCTGACATCGCTGGACTCCAGGACAGGTAACTGTCCTAATGTTAACAGTCAGCAGCTACTGTATGTGTAGCTGCTGACGTTTCATTTTTACAGGGGCGGCGGACCTCAGTTTTAACTTTTCTCACTCTACTTAAAAAACAGGCCATCTCTGTCATTATTGGAAGAACCCTCCTCTTCTCGCTTTATCCCCCTCCCACTTTCCTTTTTCCACACTTTTCTCCCCAAACGCACACTGTCTGCATTTGGAGCCAAGAAGCTGCTCCTGCACACCTACAAAATTAGGACCTGTGGCTGTGTCTGTACAGCCGCTGTGTCCTCAAACAGTAACATAGGCTGCCTGCGGCACCAAGTGGCTCCCGCTACATAAACAAATCGCTCATTGCTGCTATGCGGGCACCAGTGCCCATGTCAATGAAGCCTTAGGCCTTATTCACAAGAGCGTACCTATCCATATTCCCATACAAAGGGCTGCCTTTTCAGGCAGGGGATGCACAGGTGTTCTGTGCATCTGTGTGCAAGCAGTCCTATTCATGTCTATTGAGACACAGAGGCTGCATGGAAAGTCCCCATTATAAATGCTATGCAGCCATCACTAGAGAGCATGTAGACAGGAAGTGGCTGCAAAGATGCTGCAGGATATCAGCAACAAAGATGCAACCAAGAATGAAAAAAAGGGGAAAGCGGTATTTTCTCATTTTTAAAAAAATGCCAATTATTTATTGTACACATTGCTTAAAGAGGAAGTAAACTGTTGCCTCTCTTCTTTTTTAAAGACATAATGTGTTAGTATGTATCGCATACTAGCACATTATGTGAAACTTACCTGCATACGAAGCCCTCGTTGTCACCACTGGAGGCTGCATCCATCTTTGCCCGTCTTCCTTTCGGGTCCACGGACTCGGGCTGTGTGACTGGCTGGAGCCGAGTGACATCACGCGCGGGAGCCGCCGGTCACGGCACAGGGCTCTGAAGAAATGGCACGGGTGGCCGTTCCTTCAGAGCGCATGCGCCGATGATGTCATCGGATGCATATACAGTAAGGCCTCATACACACGGACGTTTTTTGACGCCGGCGTTTTCCGGCGTCTTTTGCAGCTCTCCATGTTAGTCAATGGCCCCATAAAAACGTCGGCGTTTTTGAGCTGTAGGTGGCGTCGGCGTTAGTGAGCAGAAAGTAGAACCCATGGCCATCGCGTTCTGAGGCTGTAACGTTTTGACGTTTTTTGACGCTGACGCCACAATATGCCAAGAAACGCCAACAAACGCCAACAAACGCCACCTATTATTATACCGGCATTTTCCGGCGTTTTTTGACGCCGACGTTTTTAGGTTGAAAAATAGCAGAGGGATGAGTTTTTTTTAAAAAACGCCTATTGACGCCGACGCTCACTAACGCTCAAAAACGCCAATGCATAACGCCGAAAAACGTCGACTTTTTTTCCTTGACGTCGGACCCGACGTTTTGTTTATTTTTTTAGATACGCCCGTGTGTATGAGGCCTTAATATCTCCTGGACGGTGCAAGTTTAGGCAATATTTACAGTACCTATAGGTATAATAATAATCAGTGGAAGTCTAAACCTTAATAACTAAAAACATATATAATCATTATTATGTCATTTCATAGCTTGTTTTCAATATTTTAATAACTACAGCTTTTAGTAAAGCAATTCCTGATGATCCTGCAATGAAGGTTTTTGTATAGGCACTTTGTGTTATGTGGTGACAACTGTCTGCTAATTGTGTTCCAGTATATTCACCCTGGCACATGCCGTTATAAAACAACATTTTTTTGACAAAAAAAGATAATTGTTTAGTGCTTTAGCAAAATTTATGTCATTAAGTTAGGGCTTACACCTAGTTTTTGGAAACGAAATGTTAGTGTAAGGTAATATTATAGCATGTTAAAGATCAAGTGAATAACAAATATTCTAACAATAGGGGGGGGGGGGGAGCAAAGGCGGGACTTTATATGAGGCGTGCAATGGTAAATGAAATAACTCAAACATGAAAGCAGTGTTATTTATTTTCAAATCATACATACATATCAATGTGAGACCATGCCCTACAATGATACAGAGATATAAAAAATATATACATAACACTGTACTGATTCATAGTATAGTAATTCTCAAAGACACCCACATATTTACATAGGGCTGAATAGTATTTGTGGCTCATAGCCAATTTGTATACCACCTCCATAAAGTTAAACCAATAAAAATAAACATAACAAATACAGTAAAGAATCATGAATATGGATGTGATTTTTTGGAGATAGGACCGTTAGTAGCTCTACGCGTTTCGTGATCTTTTGTAATCACTTGTCAGGAGCAAGCCTATCTGAAAGTAAAAATACATATGGCATACAATCAATGGCATACAAGAAAAGGTAGTCAAATAGGATTCTAAACTCATCAAAGTTATGAATAAAATTGAAATAAAATAGATTAAATTAAATAAAAAGAAAAGGAGCCAAAGCCCCCAAGGTAAAGGGCTTACATAAAATATGCTGCTGGGAATAGGTGCCCATGCTGGAGAACACAAGCCGACCGGGAGCATCACCTCGGGAGCTCTGGGGGCATGGCAGGGGGCGGCAACCCCAAACAGGACAGCAAACACGGCAAACGGAAGTGGTGGTGGTGTAAATGCCAAATGTCATACCTGGGGAATAGTATAGAATAAGTGAATATGAGTGTAGGTGAAGGGAAAGAAAAGAATAAAACAAAAAGCAAAAACCAAAGGCAACAAATAGCACAGCACACATAGGATGGAATGTGGAATGTTGGAATATGAAAAAGTAATGCACCTGGAGGGTGCCAGAAAGGTGGTAGGTAG
>BLSH010086440.1:1070137-1084360 GCA_018402905.1 Glandirana rugosa
TTTTTTATTTGATTTTAATTTATTTTCCCTATCCCCATTTATTTGTAGGGCACTTGCCCTAGTTTGAAGATGATTTTAGAACAGTTATATGGCTTCTACCGTTAATTAATACTTTTCAGACACAGTTTGAAGATGAACCACATTCATCTCCATTTTTGCATTTTTTATGTTTTTATTTTTTTAAAAATATTTAAAGTTATTTCCCTGTCCCCATTTTTTTGTAGGGCACTTGCCCTACCCTTACCCCAATTTTACTTCCTTTTGCAGCCCTCTGGGGCTTTCCAGGACTTTCCTACAGCCATTTTTGTGCCTAAAAGTTCGGGTCCCCATTGATTTCAATGGGGTTCGTTGTCCGTGCGATCGTTCGGGTTCCGTCCGGACCCGGACCCGGACTTTGTCCCGAAGTTCGGACGGACCAGCAGAACCCAAACGTCCAGGTGTTCGCTCAACTCTAATAACAATTAATTAAATAGCTTTTTCAGTTTGTTGTGAACAAGGTAAATAGCTGTAGAACAAGAAGAAAGCTGAACTCTGCACTCTGTATACAGCACACCCCTAAACTCTGCACTATGTAGGTAGTGCACTCCCAAACTCTGCATTCAGTGTGTAACACCCAGCCCCCCCGAACTCTGTACTCTGTACATAACAGATTCCTGGGATTGTATTCTCCTTTAAGACCCTCCCACTGTTAGAGAGATTTGACCACACTCAATATTTGATGTGGTATGGAGGGTGTGTGTGTGGTGTGTGGGGGGGGGGGGTTATGGCATCGTAGTAGAGTTTCTGCATCTATTTTCTGAGAAAAAAAAACAAAAAAACTTGTGTATTCCCTATTATGATAATTTGTTGTGATCCAACAAGATGTGGCAAATACTGAAAGAAATGGGAATACCAGACCACCTCACCGGTCTTCTGAAAAACCTGCATGCAAGTCAAGAAGCAATAGTTAGAACAGGACATGGAAGTGCATGGAAGTGCAGCAAGGATGTATATTGTCACCCTACATATTTAACTTATATGCAGGTTACATTATGCAAAATGCCAGGATCAACAAATCACAAGCCGGATTTAAGATTGCCGGGAGAAATTATTAACAACTTGAGATATGCAGACAATACCACACTAATGTCAGGAAGTGAAGAAGAACTACAGTAAAGAGTCTCCTAAAGAAGGCGAAAGAGGAGAGCGCAAAAGCTGGCCTGAAATTGAACATTAAGAAAACTAAGATCATGGCAACCAGTCCCATCACTCTTTGGCAAACAGAAGGAGAAGAAATGGAAACAGTGACAGATTTTATTTTCCTAGGCTTCAAGATTAAGAGACACTTGCTTCTTGGGAGGAAAGCAATAGCAAACCTAGACAACATTATAAAAAGCAGAGAAATCACCCTACCAACAAAGTGCCGTATAGTCAAAGCTATGGTATTCCCAGTAGTAACCTATGGCTAAGAAAGTAGGACCATAACGAAGGCTGAACACCAAAGAATTGATACTTTTGAACTACGGTGTTGGAGAAGACTCTTGAAAGTCCCTTGGACAGCAAGAAGATCAGACTTGTCAATCTTGAAGGAAATCAACCCTGAATATTCATAGGAAGGACAGATCCTGAAGCTGAAACTCAAATACTTTTGACACCTAATGCGAAGCGAGGACTCATTGAAAAAGAGCCTGATGCTGAGAAATACGGAAGGAAAAAGGAGAAGAGGATGACAGAAAACAAGATGGATAGACAGCATCATCGAAACAATTAACATGAAGTTAATGTGTTACTAAACCCACAACAGTAAAATCTGTCTGTATATGTAGAATAGCTTGCTTGTTATACTAACTGTGGAACTTAAGGGGTTAATCCTCGGCATTGTGTAAAAAAGCTCTGTGATCTTGTATAGCCAGATACTTCCTGCCTGCACTATCTACCTCTGCAATGCTATACTACACGCCTACATGGTTGTAAGCTGTGTTTACTGTTTCCTGTTTCCTGTGCAGAGTTTTCAGGTCACATTGTATTTACATCACAAATGTGGGTGTGTATACAGATCGTAACTGACTGCCTAGACCCTCCCTCCTCCTCCACACCCAGTAACTAAAAAAGAACAAAGTGGGTAGGATATCATATCTAGAACCATGGAAGATCCGCCTCCCATAAAAGCACATGGACACAGACTATAGTGATTCCATAAATGAAATAACACCATTGTACCTGTTTTTGCACCATCAGTTGCAGCATGCATCCGTGCATATTGAGGTGATAGATATTTCTATAGTTTTGCTTTTGCAAACACCCCACCCCTGTCATCCTCATCCTCCTCTTCATCTCATCTGGTCATCCACTGCAAACATGCTAACACCCCACCCCCTGTCATCCTCATCCTCATGTTCATCACACCTGGCCATCCGCTGCAAACATGCATAAAACCCCACCCCCTGTCATTCTAATCCTCCTGTTCATCATACCTGGCCATCCGCTGCAAGCATGCATAAAACCCCACCCCTGTCATCCTCATCTTCATCCCACCTGGCCATCCACTGCAAACATGCATAAAACCCCACTCTCTGTCATCCTCATGCTCATTACACCTGGACATCCAATGCAAACATGCTAATACCTCACCACTGTCATCCTCATCCTCCTTTTCATCTCACCTGTCCATCCACTGAAACCTTGCTAACACCCCACCCCCTGTCATCCTCATCCTCATCTTCATCACACCTGGCAACTCAATACACAATCATTGCACAATCATAGGAGGATAATCCATGGGCACATACTATAAAGCCTCAAAATGTAGCATGATCTTTTTAATTCATAATTAATATTTTTCTGTTTTAATTTTTACAATGAATAATATACTCAATATTTATATTTTTATCAGAAAGCCTTGCTGTATATATGCAATATGAAAATATACACTTTATACAGTGTTTCTGGATCGGAGCCGTGTGAACAGAGTGAACCAGAATGTCACTCAAATGTAACCCCCCCCCCCCCCGACTTACAGATTAATAATACATTTGTGTTGTATACATCTCATTTTTAAACAACAGTATATCATTATGTGTTGTGTGAACTTATTTATTTGTGAACTGGGCATGTCATTGGCAAAGCACCAATCAGCTCTGGCCGGATTGTGGGTGAAGGGTCACTGATGCAAAGGAAGTTGCATCATCAGAGAGTAAATTCTCTTCCCACATTAATATTGGGTAAATCCTGTCTCTATGCAGTTTATCACCTGACTGCAATATACCGATGACAAAAAAGGTATATAGCAGCAGTATTTTGATATAAAAAAGAAGATTTAGAAGCTGTGTGCACTGCGGGGGGGGGGGGGGGGGATGAATTGTTTTTATATTGCTGGGTTTAACTTTAAGCAAGCTTTGGGAGACAGCAGAGGACAGAAAAGCCTGGCGCGCTATGGTCTATGAGGTCACGTAGAGTCGGACATGACTAAACGACTGAACAACAGCAACTATTCCACAATATAAAAAATCCATTGTGGCAACCACAATAATTGAATCAAATAAACTAGGCATTCTGGTACAATACCTCTACGAGGCATGTAAACATTTCAGAAAGTGGTTCAATTTCCTGGAAATATAAGCTCTGGGTGGACAGTGGTGTAGTGGATAGCACTTTTGCCTGAAAGCAAAAGGGTCGCTGGTTTGAATCCCAACCACGAAACTACCTGCCTGGAGTTTGCATGTTCTCCCTGTGCCTGCGTGGGTTTCCTCCGGGTACTCTGGTTTCCTCCCATACTCCAAAGACATGGTGGTAGCTAAATTAGATTCTGTCTAAATTGGCCATGGTATGTGTATGTATGACTGTGAGTTAGGGACCTTAGATTGTAAGCTCCTTGAGGGTAGGGACTGATGTAAATGTACAATATATATGTAAAGCGCTGCGTAAATTGACAGCACTATATAAGTACCTGAAATAAATATAACTTCTTTAGAAAAATATTAAGGTTATTTATGTTGAGCTAGTCACATTTGCTTCAATATCTGGACACCTTTAGTGTTTAATACACATGTATTAAAAGAAAAACCACTATGGATTTTGAGGTAATTATAGTATTAGTACTTACTCATATCTGTGCATTGATGTGTGTATTTCAGAAATCTATTACAGATAAATATAGATACTGACAATACTTAAAGAGCACTGACCCACAAACCAGCACATGCATTACCATTATTTCCAATATAGCAAATGTGCACTATGTCACATCGGTTGGAACTAATCCATATTGCTGCTACCAGAGGCAAAGATAGATAAGGTTAAATATCCAAGGTGACACAGCAGCTGATGCTGGATTTGAATTACTGGTAGAATGTCAGTGTTACTATAAAACAATGTATAGAGGAAATAGACCTATTCAGTTAGGCAATGCAAGGTGGGCAAAGTGCCAGAAACCTCACATCATTCTAGTACAGATAACTTACTAAATAACCTTATTGTATAAGCCACATTTTAAGTGTGTACAATAAGAATGTAATTCTTTCCTGTTTTTTGTTCAGAATTTGAAAAAAAACCCAAATTTAGCAAGTTTCAGAGCTTTGCAGTTTTTACAACTTTCTAATAAGTAAGCCCAGCACTGCTTACTTGCTTATTGTTTGCTATATGTAACTGACCATGCTGCAATTCTGTGGGCAGTACATTCAGTACATTCAGTGGGCAATACATTCAGTGGGCAGTAGAGCTGCACGAATCTGGAAACAAATGAGAATCACAATTTTTTTGTTTAGAATAAAGATCACGATTCTCTTGCGATTCTGGGCGTAACATCATATTTCCCATTATACAAAAAAATTGGGCTAACTTTGCTGTTTATGTTTTTTTTTAATTCATCGAAGTGTATTTTTTCCCATAAAATTGCGTTTGAAAGACTGCTGCGCAAATATAGTGTGACATAAAATATTGCAATGACTGCCATTTTATTCTCTAGGGTCTCTGCTAAAAATATATATATAATGTTTGGGGGTTCTAAGTAACTTTCTAGCAAAAAATACTTTAAGTGATTGTAGTCTCGTTAAAAAAAATAACAAACATGTTATACTTACCTCCTCTGTGCAGTTGGTTTTGCACAGAGCAGCCCCGATCCTCCTCTTCTTGGGTCCCTCTTTGCTACTCCTGGCCTCTCCCTCCTATCGAGTGCCCTCACAGCCAGCAGCTTTCTCTGCAGACCGAAGTTCATCCCTTTGATCTAAAGGAACCAAACATTTGCCGGAGGCTCTTTTTTTTACAACTGTGAGTGAGCAGAAAACGGCTCTGCACTTGTTACATAGAATTATGGAGATGCCAGGTTAATATTGTGAGAGGTGTTCAATCGAGAGAGCGATTTTTTAACAATTAATCGTGCAGCTCTAGTGGGCAGTACTGCAAAGCCAGAGCATCGTGGCCACGGCAAGTATACAACCCTGTCCTGGGGGGGGGGCATTAAAAATGTGACGCAACCACCTGTTTTAACAGCCCCCCCAACCAACTAACTGGCTATACACTAGTAGTATTTAGGTCAAAAAATGTTGCTTTAAGAAAATGTGTTCACTTTTCTAATTGTTCGTGGGGTCAAATCAATGTTTTTTTTTCTTTGATTAATCAAATAATGTTTTATTGCATTTTGTATTAAGAAAAAGAATAAACAAAATACAAGTGCTAGTAACATCTGTGTAGTACATAAAGCGTCTGAAGGTATGACAAAACCACACTTAGCAGGCGTATGCAAACACAGTTTACAAGACGTTAACAGTGGTGGTATTACTCTGATATGATACATTTATATGCATCAGAATATAAAATTATACAGGAAATAGTCTATGTTTTTTGAATCCTTGATTTGTATGACAACCATGGATCCCAACTTTGGTAGATTTAAGATTGGTACCCATCTCTATACGCCATTAATTGCTCATATTGAAAGATAACGCCAACATGACATTTAACTTCAGTGATGTTAGGGGATAGCAGATTTCCATGTTCTAGGAACCATTAGGCATGCCGCTGCTAAAATGTACTATGGGCCTCAGCTGTTGTGGATAGCTTTCTATATTTATGGAAAGAATTGCTTGTTCCACATTAGCTTTCACCACTTCTGCAAGCAATTTATATATTGAGTTCCAGTAGCTCTGGAGACATGACCAGAGCATGTGGAACAAGGTTTCCACCTTGCCACAGCCTCTCCAGCAGAAAATATCTCCCCCTCTCGGAAACTTAGCTGTGGAATATGGAGTGAGTTACCATCTGAGATGGATGGGGGTTTTTGGGCTGCAGTTACTAGCAAATTCACAGTAGCAGGGTGAAAATGTTTCACTAATAATGGACACATTTTTAATAGTGTATATGGTATTTGTTCCATAATCAAATGTTAAAGCAAACCAAATTTTGAACAACATGAATCAAGTTATTGAATGTACTGAGAGTTTTCCTACAAATGTATGAATGGATTTTCGGATATCAATCCAGTAAAGCAAAAGTGAGTTTCTACAATTTAAAAGAGGACATCTTATAGCACAAAGTCTGCAGACAAAGGACATGCCACCACCAACAGTGATCACCAAAAGATTATGCACAATAAACAATTGGTTAAACTCACAGGTGCTTTTTTTTTACCGCTAATGGTTCTTTACGTGCAAGTTCCAAGTGATGACTTCCCAGCAGCCAACTAGACACATGGGAAAGTGAGGGAGAGCAAAGTCAAGTGTAAGCTGCTGCAGGGGCTACCAATAAAATCACCCTGCAAGGCTCAAAGACTTAGACTGGGAGGAAATATTGGCATCAATGAACACAGAACAGAAATGTACATTTTTCAAAAAGAAAGTATGCAAACTCACTGCAAAGTATATTCCCACGGGCAACAAGTTTAAAAGGCTAAAAATAAAACCTATGTGGCTCATAGCCAAAGTTAAAAAAAAACTATAAATAATAAGAAAAGAGCTTTTAAAAAATATAAAAATGAAGAAACACTATCATTGTTTTAAACAAAGAATATAACAGAATATGTAAAAAGGAAATCAAGGACGCAAAAATTCAAAACGAACGTCAGATTGCAAAAGATAGTAGGACAAACCCCAAAAAAATACAAAATAATCTGGAGTGGGTGACTGGGGACAAAGAGAAGGCACGCTTATTAAATACTTTCTTCAGCTCTGTGTATACAAAGGAGCATGGGGAGCTATGGTCCATAATGGGGGTGGTAGTGACCCAGCCCCAAATGATCCACAATGGCTAAAAAGTGAAATGGTCCTGAAGTATTTAGACAGAGTAAAGGTGGATAAAGCACCTGGACCAGATGGCATCCATCCACGGATCCTAAAAGAATTGTCCTCGGTCATTTCAAAGCCATTGTTTCTAATTTTTAGGAGCTCTTTAATGACTGGAATAGCACCACTGGATTGGCGTAGGTTCAATGTGGTGCCTATATTAAAAAAGGGATCAAAGTCTTTACCAAGTAACTATAGACTTGTTAGTTTAACTTCTATAGTTAGGAAGATTCTGGAGAGTTTAATAAAAGACTACATAGATAAGTTCTTGTTGGAAAAATATATTTTAAGCAACGGACAGCATGGATTCATGAAAGACAGAAGTTGTCAAACAGACCTGATTTCTTTTTATGAGGAGGTAAGTAAAACCTTGGATAGAGGGGTGGCTGTGGACGTGGTGTATTTGGATTTTGCAAAAGCATTTGACACCGTTCCCCACACACGGCTAATGTGTAAGGTAAAGTAGTAGTGGTCAATGATTCTTACTCTGAATGGTTTAAGGTTATCAGTGGTGTACCCCAAGGTTCAGTGTTGGGACCCTTACCTTTTAACATCTTTATAAATGATATAGGGTCTGGGATTAAAAGTACCATTTCAGTGTTTGCAGATGACACCAAGCTATGCAGTGGAATAACGTCCTTGCAGGATGTCTCCAACTTACAAGCCGACTTCAATGAACTGTTTAATTGGGCAACTAGGTGGCAAATGAGGTGTAATGTTAAAAAATGTAAAGTTATGCACTTGGGGGCTAAGAATATGCATGCAACATACATACTAGGGGAATACAACTGGGGGTAATCAATGGTGGAGAAGGATCTGGGCGTTTTGGCAGTTTATAACCTTAATAATGGCATGCAATGCCAAGCTGCGATTTCCAAAGTGAGCAAAGTCCTTTCTTGTATTAAGAGAGAGACATCATTTTGCCCCTGTATAAATCATTAGTAAGACCTCACCTGGAATATGCAGTTCAGTTTTGGGCACCTGTTCTCAAAAAGGATATCGGGGAACTGGAGAAAGTGCAGAGAAAGGCAACCAAACTGATAGGAGGCATGAAGGAGCTCAGCTATGAGGAAAGATTAGAGGAACTGAATTTATTCTCTCTTGAGAAGAGGAGATAAAGCAGGGGATATGATCAACATGTACAAATACATAAGGGGTCCAAATAGTGAACTTGGTGTTGAGTTATTCACTGTAAGGTCATCACAGAGGACAAGGGGGCACTCTTTACGTCTAGAGAAAAAAAGATTTCATCTCCAAATACGGAAAGGTTTCATCACAGTAAGAGCTGTGAAAATGTGGAATAGACTCCCCCCAGTGGTGGTTCTGGCCAGCTCAGTAGATTGAAATGTAACAGTGTTGCGCTGCCATATGTGCATAATAGAAATGCTAAGTGTTGGTTGCATGTATCCAAAAAATAGCAAATCCTAAATATAAAACTTCAGTGCAATACACTTCAAAGGAACAACAAATAAATACAGTTCATGATGAAAATTCTTTAAACATGGTGCTCCTTAAGATGATCCTCTACAACAAGGATATGCAATTAGCGGGCCTCCAGCTGTTGCAGAACTACAAGTCCCATGAGGCATAGCAAGACTATGACAGCCACAAGCATGACACCCAGAGGCATGATGGGACTTGTAGTTTGGCAACAGCTGGAGGTCCACTAATTGCATATCCCTGCTGTATGGCCTTCACCCTACGTGGGTTAAACAATGCATGCATGTGCGTCAATCCCCACCACCTGTTCACCACGGCGCTCACCTCAAAATTCAACTTATACAGGTCCAATCTCGCCTTCCCCAACTGGGGTGTACTCCAGGTTAATAAGACAGCTGATCGATGTCCTCCTCCTCCTTTCCCCTCTCCAAGATGTACTGGATAAGCTTATATGAGGAAACCTCCTTTATCTTCCATTTCCCTCGATCAAAGAAAGTAAACTCCCATAGTGTTCTATGTAAACCACATCAAATTTATTCAAAACATCCACTTATAGTGAAGATAAAAACACTGCATTCATTCCCTGTGTCCAGCATTACTGTGGCTCCCATGTGGTGCTGCCGATGTGCTCTGTCACCCAACTCTGCCCTACATGTATCATCATGTACAACATCCAGGAAAATCAAAGAGGATTAATTTAAAATCTACTTACAGCAGTGAGGATAAAAACAAGCATTGAAATAGACACAATCCATCCTACACCCTCCTGGGGTGTACTGAAGTCACCACTATTTTGCTTTAAAGCGGATGCAAACCCATTCTGTTTATTTATACCCTACAGGTAAGCCTATAATAAGGCTTACTTCACGGTGTAGGAGATATTCACACTTCATGCAGCCGGTGATGTCACCGGTGCATTGCGTTCTGAAGGGATGCGGGATGGACGTCATCATGGCGCGGCCAATTAGACGGTTAGAGGACGCGAACACGGAAGGAAGACCGTGTGAAGATGGAAGTGTCTGTCAGAGCTGACAGCATGGTGGTGCAGGGTATTTTCTAAAGTAAGTATTTCATAATGTGCTAGTATGCAATGCATACTAGCATAATATGCCTTTACTTTGCAGGGTTTTTAAAAAATAAAATTTGGCATGATTTACTTCCTCTTTAACCGCTTCAGGACCACTCCACATACATATACTGCTGCAGAGCGGCCCGGCTGTGCAAAGTCCCATACCTGTACATGATTTTGTGCATGCGGTGTAGGGGGTGCTCGTGCGCCGCCGCTGCGCCGCTCCCACTGTGATCGGACACAGCAGGATCCAATCAGCGGGTCCGGCGGCTGCGATGGCTCTGTAGAGAGATGGAGCAGCTGTGTGCCTTTGTGAACAATCAGGGAGCAAAGAAGCAAAATTGTGTTTCAGCTAAGCTTTTCCTCCAGTGTATCAGTCCCCCACACAGTTAGTAAGCACCTCCCAGGCACACACTTAACCTCTTGATTGCCCCTGGTGTTGACCCCTTCCCTGCCAGTGTCATTTATATAGTGATTAATGTATTTTTTTAGCACTGATCACTGTATTGGTGTCACTGGTCCCCAAAAAGTGTCACTAATGCCCCGTACACACGGGACGACGATCGCACATACGATCGTGTCGAATCGTATGTTGGCTGTTGTATGCAGCATACTGACTGCACTACACGATCGTACGACCAAAGAAAGAACATTCAGGTGCATGTAATTATCATCCGGCCGTTCCTGACTTCTGAGCATGCGTGTTTTGCACAATACAACTTGTTGTACCAACTGCTCTGTACACACGATACAACGGTCGTATGAGAGCTTGTTGGTACGAGCACGTTTTCTAGTCTGCTCATACAACTGCCCTTGTACGACCGTCGTATTTTCGACTGTTCAAATCGCGCATACGAACGATCAATATCGCATACAACGGTCATGAGTACGACCTGGTTGTATACAACCGTCGAACCGTGTGTACGGGGCTTTAGTGTCAGATTTGTCTGCTGCAATTTTGCAGTCCCACTAAAAATCACTGATTGCTGCCATTACTAGTAAAAACAATAAAAAAAATAAAAAGTCTCTAAATATATCCCATAGTTTTTGGGTGCTATAACTTTTGCGCAAACCAATAAATGTACGCTTATTGGGATTTTTTTTTTTGTTTACCAAAAACATGTAGCAGAACACATATTGGTCTAAATTGATGAAGACTTTTTTTTTTATTTGATTTTTTAAAAAATTTTTTATTGGGAATGTTTAGCAGAAAGTTTTTATTCAAAATTGACTTTTTTGTTTATAGCACAAAAAATAAAAACCGCAGAGGTGATCAAATACCACCAAAAGAAAGCTCTATTTGTGGGGAGAAAAATTACATCAATTTTTTTTGGGTACAACATCGCACGACCGTGCAATTGCCAGTCAAAGTAACGCAGTGCGAATCACAAAAAATGGCCTGGTCATGAAGGGGGTAAAACCTTCCGGAGCTGAAGTATATACTAACATTTATAGGTAAAGTTGATCCAGGGAATATACGATTGCCTTTTGGGGATCAGGAAGGAATTTTTTCCCCTGCTGGAGCAAATTGGATCCATGCTTTGCTGGGGTTTTTCGCCTTCCTCTGGATCAACTGTGGGTGAAGCATTGTATATATGGGATTGTGTGATTTTTTACATTTTTTTATTTATTAGTTAAACTAGATGGACTTGTGTCTTTTTTTAACCTGACTAACTATGTAACCCTGTTACTTTATTGGCAAAGCAGAGGTCTAATTAAAGTACCAGTAGTGATTTAATGTTTAGGAGGAGTTCAGAAGGAAGGCAACCTTTGAATCATGGAAGCCCCAGTTTGCATTCAGATGGGGGCGGCCCATCCAATAAGGTCGCAGGAGCGCCTCCCCCCCATCAATCGCTGCCTCCCCCTATCTATGCACCCGGCCCCTTTTAGGACGCTGGATGCATGGAATCCAATGCGGGGTGGGTGTATTTTTTTTAAGCACCTTATTAGAGCCAGAGGCTCTAATAGTCTTCAGAATAGGGTAGACTCGGGCCACAGGGAGTGCATCCGGAGCCCACCCAGGTGTGTTACAACAGCAAATGAATATTCGCTATTGTAACACAGATCTCCCCCCCCCCGGCCAATCAGGAGGCAGGTTTTGAAATCCGTCACCCGATTGGCTGAAATGACAGGCGATCATATTGGATGCCTAAGAGGAGGGGGGAGCCGCACGCTGGAAGCCACCGATGGAGGAGAGGACATGGAGCCGCTGCACACTACCCACCACCCGCCTAGATGGGGTAAGTGATGGACCCACCGAAAAACAACATTTTGAATATAAGGGCAACAGCAGCTAGAGGAATGTAGTTAGCGGGCCAGAAAGCAGCAGAAGATTTACATTCAGGAGAGCCATTCAATTCAAAGTCTGTTTGGCACGTGTTTACCTAAATGCAAAATGTTCTCATTCAAAAGGAATGAGCTTGCTATACATGTATTCTTCAAATAACAGGTTATAGTATTCTGTATATGCTTGGCAGTGTGCACAATGAAAGGAAAAATTGATTTACATGATTTATGGCATGCACTAGAGAGAGAGAATTTGTACAGTATTAATATATATATATAATATTTTTTCTGAACACCAGCACTGCATTTACTAAACTCCTAAAAAATCAATGTGCACAAGATTCATACATTCCTCTCCCTGGGTTTCCAGTACTACTGAATTGTAAAGGAGCAAAGGAAGAAATGTGGATCCTCCTTGGGATTACTGTGAGCAAAAAACATAACATATTCTTTTGTTTTTCATGATTAGAAAACAGGGCTCAGGCTTTATATTGTGAGCCCCTCAAAAATATATATACCAAGCCTGATTCATTGCAGAAAATATATTCTGCAGCAGTGGTGGCTGGTGCTTTTTTTTGGGGGGGGCAGCAAACAACCCTGCCCCCCCCCACGCTGTCGGTCGGTCAGGTCACCCGCACAAACACCCCCCACCCTGCAGGCGTGCAGGCGGTCATTCAGCCCCGCACTTATTCCATCTATGTTGCGGGCAGCGCTCCTACAGGCGGCGGCTTGTATCAAGTCTTCTGCTCCTCTACATCACAGCAGCTTAAGCTGTGTGTTTCCTCCCTCCTCCTTCTAGGCATCCAATAGGATCGCCTGTCCTCAGCCAATCGGGTGACGGGTCTCAGGACCCGCTTCCTGATAGGCCGGGAGGAGGATCAGTGTGACAATAGCAAATATTCATTCACTATTGTCACAACTGGGTGGGCTCCAGCGCAGTTCTCTGCGCCCTGAGCCCACCCTTTTTTGAAGCCAATTAGAGCCTCTGGCTCTAATCACATGCTTAAAAAAAATCCCATTGGAATCCATGCGTCCCGAGCCCCGCATGTAGATTAGGGGGCCAGACGCCTGAATGGGGGGGGCGGCACCTGTGCGCCCCTAATGGATGGGCCGCCACTGTTCTGAAGGCTATTATAGGGATAGAAGAGAGCAAATATGGTGGGATTCACATAAAAAAGTTTTTTTTTTTTGTTTGCTTTTTTAACAGGTCTGCCCACTGATATAAATGATATAGTTGGACTCAATAAAGACATATTCTCATCAAGCTGGACAGTGCTGATTGGCCCTGTGCTAATCACATCCACCCCCCAAGGAAAAAAAAAACTCTCTAGCAATGCACACCAAACTGAGCATGTGCAGAGTGACTCCAAAGGCTCTATCTTATCAGGAGATTGATTGGGGACAGTGGAAGAAAGGGAGGATCAGAGAAGACAGGATCAAACAGCCTTTTTACACAATGCAGAGGATTAATCCCTTAGGTTCCACAGTGAGTATAACAAGCATGCTTTACTGCATATACACACTGATTTTACTGTTGAGGGTTTAGTAACACTTTAAGTCGCTAAAGATCCAAGCTCTTGAAACAAGTAAAGTACATTTTTAAGGCACTGCATATTATATGTAATTTACTGTATTTAAATCCTAACAATTAACTTTTTGTGCTCCCTTTAGTTTGTTAAATATACCATTTGAAGCTTTATCTGTATCATTTTCATGTGATTAGTGAAAAAAAAAAAAAAAAAAATTAGATCTGGTCATAAATCTTGTGAACTGGGATTCCCTGTAATCTCTGCTTGTGCTGACTGTTGTGCTAAGCTATGCCTGTGGAATATAAAACAAATACCTCTATATTACGGAGATGAGGAGGAGGGCTATCCTGCAGTCCTGTCCTGGGGTGACCTCCATAAGTATCATAAATACAAGCAAAGTGAACTACTAGGACGGTTATTTTGTGAAAGACAGGATCCCACTGTTACGAGTGAGTGACAAAGATACCTCCAGTGGGGTCCTGTCCTGACGTCCTATCGGGAGGAGGAGTAGAGGCATTATATCTCCATAAACAAAATATAAGGTGTCCGTATCGAATCGTGTTGTCAGTCGTGTTCGTCTCTAATGTCCCTTAGGGTCAAGTGTTCTAAATACTGGTCTAGATTAAAAAAAAAAAAAAAAAAAGTG
>BLSH010086440.1:1084598-1097559 GCA_018402905.1 Glandirana rugosa
AAGAGTAATTTATAATCTTCCTCATATTTGTGATAAAAAAAAAATCGCAATCGGCGTTTATTGATTGGTTTGCGCAAAAGTGGCCGCGTTTACGGATGGTGAGAATTCATTTCTGGGGTTTTTATTTATTTTTTATTTTTTACTAGTAATGGCAGCGATCTGCGATTTTTAGCGGTACTGCAATATTGCAGTGGACATGTCGGACATTTTTGACACTTTTTTGAGACCAATGACATTTATACAGCGATCAGAAATTTAAATGTCCACTGATTACTGTATAAATGTCATTGGCAGTGAAGGGGTTAACCTGCTGGGGGAGATCTAGGGGTTAACTGTGTTCCCTGGGTGTGTTCTTACTGTGGGGGGGTTGGGCTACCATGGGCATGAGAGATCTAACTGATCCCAGTGACAGGGATCAGTAGATCTCCCATGCCCCCACTAGACAGGGATCAGTAGATCTCCCATGCCCCCACTAGACAGGGATCAGTAGATCTCCCATGCCCCCACTAGACAGGGATCAGTAGATCTCTCATGCCCCACTAACAGAGCGGGGAACCGCCGTGTTTACATCGGCGGTTCCCCGTTCTTTGCCTGTGGCCGCTCATCGCGGCTCGCCGGCGGACATCGGGTCCGCCCGAGCCGCGGGCACACTCCTCAGGAGTGCGGCGGGTGCGCACGCGCGCGCGCGCCCCCCTAGCAGCCACTCGCAGATCAATCAAACTTTTTTACGGCGATTCACGCTCAGCATCCACACTGCCGCCGTAAATAGACGGTAGGCAGTGTGGAACCGGTTAATTGAACAAGCTGAAGTTAGAAGCTGATTTGCTACCACGTACATCTTCACCAGATTTTGCACTCTCCAGTTTTAGTAAATCAACCCCTTTAGGTTAGACAATAAAAATTATCCCTTAAACATCAAACGTTCTGCATTAATCAATGGCTACTACTGTATTTTAATTTTGGATAGAGAAGGAAATTGTCCAGGGACACAACTACAGATCTTGGGCCCCGTGGCAAAATTTTGATGTGTTAGTTGCACCTGGCAGCATCACACATACAATACAGCAATACACATCACTGATTTTAACATAAGTACTCCTAAGCCCAGGTTCACACTGAGTGTGGGTTAGAAATCGTGCGAGTTCAGCTGAACTCACACAATTTCATACCCACATGTCAGCCTGTCTTCGGGAGTGATTTCGGAGACATCTGTGCGGTTTCCTGCACAGATGTCTACTAAAATCACCCCCCCCCCAAAGTCGCTAAAAGTTTTGCAGGAACTACTTTTGGGAATCATTGCGGCGCCGCAAAGTCGGCGCTATATATCTTACAAAACTTTAATAAAGACCCATTGAAAGTAAAAACAATGTGAATCCCATTGTCATGCGATTCTGTGTGACTCAAATCGCATTTGAATTCGCACTAGCGTAAACGGAACCTTAGGCATCCATGCTTATTTCGATATGTATCAGAAGCTCTGACGGCAAAAACTCTACATTGCTAAGACAGCCAAATAAAAGCTTCCTACTTTGCAGATATGACTAGTGATGATTGTGATGACTCCTTCTGTGTGTCTGACTTCTAGACTGGAGACTTCACTGTATAATTTCCCTCAAGCACCTCCTTGTCAGTTTATTTGTGTGCTTCCTTTGCCCCACTGGGAAGATTTCTCTCTACAAGTGTGAACGAATCTCTCCAAACTTGGGTAAAATACCCTACTAGACCAAAAAAGGGTCCTCCTGACAATGATGGGCAGGACACATGCAGAGACTGAATCCCCTCAGTGAGGTCACAAACAGCAATACAAATGTAGCCAAGGCTCTAACACTTTTTGTACACACACAGAAAACTTTTAAAGGATGTAGAAGGCCTTACCTTCACTAATTCCATAATCGTGCCATATTCCCCTTGGTCTAGTTCAGTGGTCTCTAAACTGTGGCCCTTTGCTTGCCTTTATCTGGCCCTTGGGGCACTGTTCCACCAAATGACAGCAATGATGGGACACCATCCCCCTGCTGATACCATCAATGGGGCACTATTCGACCAAATGACACCAATGATGGGACACCATCCCCCCTGCTGATACCATCAATGGGGCACTATTCCACCAAATGACACCAATGATGGGACACCATCCCCCTGCTGATACCATCAATGGGGCACTATTCCACCAAATGACACCAATGATGGGACACCATCCCCCCTGCTGACACCATCAACGGGGCACTATTCTTCCAACTGATTTCAACAATGAGCACTATTCCTCCCAATAAAACCAATGATGGGGCACTGATCCCGGAGTATTTTCTTCTCCCACTGGTCACAGTGCGGCCCCTCTAAAGACTGAAGGACAGTAAACTGGCCTTTTGCTTAGAAAGTTTGCAGACCCCCGATCTAGGACCCTAAGTATACAAGCTTTGGGCTCACTTGTCCTCTAAGTTCAACAGAGCAAAAGTATACCCTTAAAGAGTGCTAACTCTTTCCCCTTTCTAGTTATCTATAACCAAAACCAAAATCTTATAATGACTTTGGCACAGTAGGCGCAGGCAAAGCAACAGTTGAGTGATCTTGGTGCCAGTGTCTTGGAGAGATACAAGAGGCCAGTTTCTGGTTCCGACTACTAAATTGGATGTAAGGGCAATAACATTCCTGAATAAACTGGCCTAAACCCAGTCTGAGCTGAATTTGAATTAATAAAGGCCTATGAAGCCAGCTTTATTCTGGGCTAAGACAAACAAAACCTGCGAAAGCAAGCATATCATCAATTGAAATTTTTATACCCAGATTTCAGTAAACATTCTGTTAAGGGTGTTTAATATTCATTTGGAGAGGGACATTGCCTAAATGACTTTGTGCTGAGGAGAACTGCTGAATATACGCAAAGTCTATGCCCCATTTATTATTAAACTTGTGTTTAGCAGATTATCATTATCATAATTGGCAGGAGAACCTAAGCAAAAATACAGCTCTTCAAATGTCAGGTTCCTGCCTCTGACCTTTCTAAATATTAAGGTAAATATTTGCCTCCACCATGCAAATAGCTTTTTCTGGGATATAAACCTCAATGTCAATGCTGTTCCTTCATTTTCAATTCCTCTAATGCACAATTCTCATCTGTGCCTTTTAATATGGCGTGTGTGTCTTCCACTCGTGTGAACAGTACTGCATGAAATATGCATGGTGCTGCACATGACCCTGCCCTACTCTATTGCAAAATGTGTACAGAAATGATATAAAATGCATGAAATGTACACTTTAATAGTATGCATAATAACATTCCCAAGCACAATGCTCAATGTTGGGGATATGTGAATCATTTTCCTGTTCTTAAAGTGGTTGTAAAGCCGCCAAAAAAAAAAAAAAACTCCTGCAAAGCAAAGGCATAATGAGCTAATGTGCAGCACATACTAGTTAATTATGAAACACTTACCTAGGAATGAAGCTGTTGCAGCGGTCTCAGCACACTGCTGTGACCGGCGACATCGTTCTTCCGGGTCTGCGGCTCCATCCAATCACAGCGCGGGCTCCAGCGCTGTGATTGGCGGAGTCGCGCTGACGTCACTCCCGCGCATGCGCACTGGAGCCATCAATTACGGCACAACTACAGAAGAAACGGCACTCTGGGCTGCCCTGGGTGCCGATTCTTCAGTGCGCATGTGGCAATGACGTCGGCACATGCAGATACAGGGTATATCTTCTAAATGGTGCAGGTTTAGGAGATATTTCCTGGACCTACAGGTAAGCCTTATTGTAGGCTTACCTGTAGTTTAAAGTGGTTGTCATGACTTGATAACCACTTTAAGAGGCAGCAGCCGAGAATTTGCACAGCTGGTGGCTCTCAATCTTGGCTGTAGCTGACAATTCCAGTCCCCACTGAGGATTGGCACCCAGAGTGGTTCCTGATCATGTGATCTCTATGTCAGCTATGAGACTATAGGTTCATTGACATAGAAATCTTTCAGCCTGCAGATGAACACTGACATTTTCAGGCTGCAGTGAGATCTGCAGTACCATCTATTTAACCACTGGGCACTTTTACCCCCCTCCCGCACAGACCAATTTTCAGCCTTCAGTGTAGTCACACTTTGAATGCAAATTGCACGGCCATGCTACACTGCACCAAAATCAAATTTTTATAACTTTTTTCACACAAATAGAGCTTTCTTTTGGTAGTATTTAATCACCACTGGGTTTTTTATTTTTTGCTACACAAATGAAAAAAGACAAAATATTTTGGAAAAAAAATGTTTTAATAGTTTGTTATAAAATTTTGCAAACAGGTAATTTTTCTCCTTCACTGATGTGCGCTGATGAGGTTGAACTGATGGGCACTGATAAGCTGTACTGATGGGCACTGATGGGTACTGATGAGGCGGCAATGATGGGCACTTATAGATGGCATTGATGGGCACCGATGAGTCGGCACTGGTGGGCGCTGATGAGGAGGCACGGGTGAGGCTGCACTGATAGGCGGAACTGATGGGCACTGATAGGAGGCACTGATAGGAGGCACTGAAATGAGGACACAGATAGGTCGCCCCATAGGCAGAACTGATGGGCACTGACAGGTGGCACTGCTGGGCACTGATAGGCAGCACTGATGGGCTCTAATAGGCACTAGTAGGCAGCACTGAAGGGCACTGATAGGCAATACTGATAGGTGCCATTGATGAGAAGGTACTCATGGGCACTGATTGGCAGCACTGATAACTGGCACTGATTGGCACTGGTGGGACTGCACTAAAAATCAGGACACTGATAATTAGTGCCTTGATCTTCAGTGCCGATGTTCCTTTAAACCAAGCTGGTTATCCACTTTTCTTCTCTCCTCACGCTCTCAGCATGAGGAAAGAAAAGACAATAACCGAATTATGTTTACATCCTGTGATCAGCTGTCATTGGACACAGCTGATCACATAGTAAAAGGCCACTGTGATTGGCCCGAAGGACTTGGCAGGGCGATCATGGGAGGACGTCCATGGACACCCTCCCGGCAAACTAAGCCTGCGCTGTAGCCGCCTTTCAGCTATAGCGTGGACAAGAAGAAGTTAAAACATAGCTAAACTCAAAACATCAAAAATAAAAACCACAGCTTACCAGGCCTTATATATGGTGGCTACATTTGTTTTCGCGTTCTAGTTTTTTCCCTTTATTTTCACCTGCTAATGCTGCAAATACACTTCCTGTCTCTTTGTGTTTACACTCACTTCTCCATTGTAGCTATGGAAGGAGCCATTGTAGACACATAGGCTAGACTTCAAACAGGTCTGCCCTTGTTCATCTCCATTACATGGTGGATTGATGGGGACAAGCAGTTTACAAAAAAAAGATAACATTATTTATACTGTCTTTTCTACCTACTGCAAGTGACAAGGACACATATATTGATTGGTGTCCGCAAAAGTTGCCGCCTTTACAAACGATGAGAATTAAATTATGGAGTTTTTATTTTTTTTTTATGTTTTACTGGTAATGGCAGCGATCTGCGATTTTTAGTGCTGCGACATTGCGGTGGACATGGTGGACACTTTTTTAGGACCATTGACATTTATACAGCGATCAGTGCTATGAAAATGCACTGATTACTGTATAAATGTCACTGGCAGGGAAGGGGTTAACACTACGGGGGGATCAAAGGGTTAACTGTGTTCCCTGGGATGTGTTGCTAACTGTATGGGGGCTGGGCTGACTGGGGGAGGAGAGTGATCGCGGCTCCCATATACAGGAAGCATGCAATCACTCTCCTTCTACCCGCTCCCTGGCTCCCCCTCTACACAGTGAATGTGCGACGCGACTCCGGCGGCGCGCACGCGCTCATGTTCCACGATCTCGCAGCAGCCGTCTGGTGGTGCAGATAAGCAATATCGAACCATGTTACCGCCGTCAATTCACGGCAGACGGTCGGCAACTGGTTAAAGTGTATCTGAAGCAAAACTTTTTATTTGTTATTTTATTTTGGATAGAGAGGGAGATGGTTAGAACCTCCATCAGGTTTTCATTTCTGTATGTACAGTGAGGCCTGATTATCATTATACTCCCATCTGGGGATTCATGCCAGACAGACCTCATGGTCAATTTGTAAAGGTGAGCAGTCTGTATTTGCACTGGGTGAAGAGTGAACATTGTTCAGTGTGAAATTTAAAGAAGAAGCGCACTGGTCACATTATTGGATTGGGACGTATGCACTATTCTTGGATATCTCACAGTATTTTGTGTTTTTTTCACGTTTTTGTATATATGGATTCTTGTTGCACATTAATTGTATGCACTGATATGTGATGCACTATATATCATTTTATCTTTACTTTGTATCATATTGTGATACTGTATTTTGATTTGGTTATGCACTTATTTTTTATATATTTATTTATATATTAGTTGGGAATTAATTGTTGATTTATTATAGGGTTGTGTTGCACTGGTTTTTGGTTATACTGTAATCATAGACTAATTACTTTAACGAAAGCTGATTGGAGTCAATAGTTTGCACACCTGATGCAATTAATGAAATGAGTTTGGAGGTGTGGTTTAGAGCTACTTTGATTGATAAAAGACTTTGATTGATAAAAGACTCTCAAACATTGTTGTTCATAAGAAGCATTAGCTGAGAGCTCTCTGAAGACATATGATGAAGAGAAGTTGATCTGCATAAGGCTGGGAAGGGATATAAAGCAATCTCAAAGTGTTTAGGCATCCGTTAGTCAACAGTTTGACAAATTGTCTATAAATAGAGACAGTTTAGTACTGTGATTACTCTCCGTAGAAGTGGGCACCCAGCCAAGATGACTCCTAAGGCACAATGCAGAATACTCAATGAGGTAAAGAAGAACCCAAGAGTAACGGCTAAAGGCTTGAACACATCATTAGAACAGGCAACATCCCCGTTCATAAGTCTACCATACGTAAGCCTTTGAACAGGCTGGGTGTTCATGGCAGAACACCATGTGAGAAGTGGTGAAGAATTCCTCCTGAGCGTCATGTAGGTCTGATCAAGAACTACCGAAAGTGCCAAAGGAGGTTCGACTAGCTATTACCTCAAAGGTTTCACTTACTTTTTTCTCCAGCACTGTGCATGTTTAATGGGTGTGTTCAATAAAGACACAAAAAATAGAATTGTTTGAGTGTTATCAGCTTAAGCTCACTGTGTTTGTCTATTGTTGAGACTAAAGCCTGTCGACTGTCGTACAACCGAACGGACCAAATCGTATGTTGGATCATGTAAATTGCGTACTGACATGCACTACACGATCGTACGACCAAGCCGAACGTAGTGACGTGTTATGAACGTATAAAGAAAAAGTTCAGGTGCATGTAATTAGCATCCGGCCGTTCCTGACTTCTGAGCATGCGTGTTTTGCACAATACAACTTGTTGGACCAACTTCTTTGTACACACGATACAACGGTCGTACGACCGCTTGTTGGTACTACCAAGTTTTCTAGTTTGCTCATACAACTTCTGTTGTACGACCATTGTACGTAGGCTGTTCTAATCGCGCGTACTAACGGTCGGATGATCATACAACAATCGGTCGTACAACCATTGGCATACGACCGTCGAACCGCGTGTATGAGGCTTTAGATGAGGATCAGATCACATTTTATGGCAAATCACTACGAAAAACCGGTTAGTTCCAAGAGGTTAACTTTTTCTTGCCAATTGTATTTCCACTCCTTGGAGATTCAGTCTTTGTATTTGTTCTCATAACCACAGTCACATGGACTGAAAGTGAAGGACAGTCTGCATACTTCTGAGGCCCAGCACCTTCACTGACCCATCAATATATGGAGCTGAATTAAAGTGGTAGTAAACCCATCCATTTAACAGTTTAAAAACCAGTTACATTTCCAGCACATGCCGGAAATGTAACACTCCCATTGGTTGTGCTCTAAACCAAACTGTCAAACCATCCAATGGCTGGTGTCATAGATGATCACATGTGCAGCATCATGGCAGTTGTAGATTAAACAGAGGCCAAGATGGCAGCTTCCTTGGCTGAAAATGATAGGAGGGTTTACTACCACTTTAACCAGTTCCCGACCGCGCGCCGTGTTTTCACGGCGGCAGTCGGGATGCTGAGCGTGAATTGCCGTAAAAAGACGGCGATCTGCAATCAGCCACTAGGGGGCTCGGACCCAATGTCCGCCGGCGAGCCGCGATGAGCGGCCACAGGGAAAGAACGGGGAACCGCCGATGTAAACACGGCGGTTCCCTGCTCTGTTAGTGAGGGCATGGGTGATCTACTGATCCCTGTCACTGGGATCAGTTAGATCTCTCATGCCCATTGTGGCCCAACCCCCCCACAGTAAGAACACACCCAGGGAACACAGTTAACCCCTAGCTCCCCCCCCAGGTTAACCCCTTCACTGCCAATGACATTTATACAGTAATCAGTGGACATTTCTGATCGCTGAATAAATGTCATTGGTCCCAAAAAAGTGTCAAAAATGTCCGACATGTCCGCCCCAATATTGCAGTACCGCTAAAAATCGCAGATCGCCGCCATTACTATTAAAAAATGAAATAAAATAAAATAAAAACCCCAGAAATTAATTCTCACCATCCGTAAACGTGGCCATTTTTGCGCAAACCAATCAATAAACACAGATTGCGATTTTTTTTTTTATCACAAATATGAGGAATTATATAAATCGGCCAAAAACGGTGAAAAAAAATGTTTTTTTATATTTTTTTTTTTTTGGATTTGAATTTTAGCAAAAAGTAAGAAATTTGGGTTTTTTTGCAAAATGGTCGCTCTTCTTTTGTTTATAGCGGCGATCAGAAATGACGCAGAGGGGATCAAATACCACCAAAAGAAAGCTCTTTCTGTGGGAAAAAAAGGACGCAAATTTTGTTTGGGTACAACGTCGCACAACCGCGCAATTGTCAGTTAAAGTGATGCAGCGCCGAATCGCAAAAAGTGCTCTGGTCCTAAAGCTGGAAAACCTTCCGGTTGGTAAGTGGTTAAAGGGCAAAAAGTTAAAGTGGAGTGACAAGACAGCATTAATATAAGATCTGCCATCAATAAGCCATGTTGCAGTTTTGCATTAAATAGCGTATAATTCATTTTGGGGTTTTGTCAGGTGTCAGTTAACCCTTTCTCTGCCAGAGCCAACTTTTTCATTCTGCACACACATGCTAAAATGCACATTTTTACATGAAAAATGTAAACATTAAAAAAGACTTAAAAGAGAATTAAATGATGGTAGTTGCAATTTTTTATGTTGCACAGTATCAATGCAAATGCTTATCAAATTTATATTTTTAGTAAAAATTACAATGGAATGATTTTATTTTCTAAAGAGAAGAATGAGTCAAGTAAATTGGTAACAAAAGACCTAAAAATTGCGTGCAACAATAAAATGACAAGAAACTAAAATTTTCCATGGGTAAAGTTTTTAAAATGTTTACAGCTCATCAGTTTAGAGATGCCCATATAAAATGGCTCTAGAATTATTTCACACACTTTGGCCTGTCTGGTGATACCTAACATTTATTGTTAACCCCATACCTCTGGAAGATTGACCCCCTTTATGACCAGGCCATTTTTTGCGATACGCCACTGCGTTACTTTAACCGACAATTGCGCAGTCGTGCGACGCTGTAAACAAATAACATTTTTGTCCCTTTTTACCACAAATAGAGCTTTCTTTTGGTGGTATTTGATCACCTCTGTGTTTTTTATATTTTGCGCTATAAACAAAAGAAGACTGATAATTTTGAAGAAAAACCAATATTTTGTACTTTCTGCTGTAAAACATACCCAATATAAAAATGTAAAAAAATAAATTTCTTCATAAATTTAGGCCAATATGTATTCTGCTACATATTTTTGGTGAAAAAACCCAATAAGCATATATTGATTGGTTTGAGCAAAAGCTATAGCGTCTGCAAACTATGGGATATTTTAATTTTAATGGCAGCGTTCAGCGACTTATAGCGAGACTGCGATATTGCAGCAGACAAGTCGGGCACCTAACTGACATTTTTGATAGTTTAAAGTATTTTTGATTAGAATAATATTTGCTTTTTTCAGTTTTAGTTTTCTAACACATCTTTTTTTTCACTTAACCACTTCAGCCCCGGAAGGATTTCCAGCTTTAGGCGTTGTTTAACTGACAATTGCGCGGTCGTGCGATGTTGTACCCAAACGAAATTTGCGTCCTTTTTTTCCCACAAATAGAGCTTTCTTTTGGTGGTATTTGATCACCGCGGCGTCATTTCTGATCGCCGCTATAAACAAAAGAAGAGCAACAATTTTGCAAAAAAACCCAAATTTCTCACTTTTTCCTAAAATACAAATCCAAAAAAAAAAAATAAAAAAACATTTTTTTTCACCATTTTTGGCCGATTTATATTCTTCCTCATATTTGCAATAAAAAAAAAATCGCAATCTGCGTTTATTGATTGGTTTGCGCAAAAGTGGTCGCGTTTACGGATGATGAGAATTCATTTTTGGGGTTTTTATTTTTTTTTTATTTTTTATTAGTAATGGCGGCAATCTGCAATTTTTTGCAGTACTGCGATATTTCAGCGGACATGTCGGACCATTTTGACACTTTTTTGGGACCATTGGCATTTATACAGCGATCAGTGCTATAAAAATACACTGATTACTGTGTAAATGCCATTGGCAGTGAAGGGGTTAACCTGCAGGGGGCGCTCTAAGGGTTAACTGTGTTCCCTGGGCGTGTTCTAACTGTATGGGGACTGCCCTAGCTGGGGAAGGGAAGTGGTCACAGCCTTCACGTACAGGAAGGCTGTGATCACAGCCCTTCCCCCTCACACAGAGCGGAGGTCCGTGTTTACATACACGGACCTCCGTTCTTTCACTCGGGGGGGCCATCGCGGGTAGCCGGCGGCAATCGAAGCCGCCGCACCCGCTCCCTGGCCCTCCCCGAACACAGTGAGCGTGCGGGCGCGCCTCCGGCGGCGCGCGCGCGCTCACTAAACTCGTTCCCGCAGCCGCCGTCGTATGACGCGTTTTGCGGGAACGAGCCACTTTGCCGCCGTCAGATGCCGATCGGCGGTCGGCAAGTGGTTAAATTTATTGACCTGAGGAAGACGAGTTTGTGCTTTATCTAAATAAAATCTTCACTGTGCGTTCACCTCTCAAGACCCGTGAGGGCCGCTCTCTCTCTTGGATTATATGCACAACAGGCTTTGCTGCGCACCCGGGATATGGGTGTAGTGGCAACCACAGGAATATGTACAGTATCTCACAAAAGTGAGAACACCCCTCACATTTTTGTAAATATTTTATTCTATCTTTTCATGTGACAACACTGAAGAAATGACACTTTGCTACAATGTAAAGTAGTGAGTGTACAGCTTGTATAACAGTGTAAATTTGCTTTCCCCTCAAAATAACTCAGCACACAGCCATTAATGTCTAAACCGCTGGGAACAAATGTGAGTACACCCCTAAGTGAAAATGTCAAAATTGGGCCCATTTAGCCTTTTTCCCTCCCCGGTGTCATGTGACTCATTAGTGTTACAAGGTCTCAGGTGTGAATGAGGTGCAGGTGTGTTAAATTTGGTGTTATTGCTCTCACTCTCTCATACTGGTCACTGGAAGTTCAACATGGCACCTCATGGCAAAGAACTCTCTGAGGATCTGAAAAAAAGAATTGTTGCTCTACATAAAGAATGCCTAGGCTATAAGAAGATTGCCAAGACCCTGAAACTGAGCTGCAGCATGGTGGCCAAGACCACACAGCAGTTTAACAGGACAGGTTCCACTCTTAACAGGCCTCGCCATGGTCTACCAAAGCAGCTGAGTGCACGTGCTCAGCGTCATATTCAGAGGCTGTCTTTGGGAAATAGACATATGAGTGCTGCCAGCATTGCTGCAGAGGTTGAAGGGGTGGGGGGTCAGCCTGTCAGTGCTCAGACCATACGCCGCACACTGCATCAAATTGGTCTGCGTGGCTGTTGTCCCAGAAGGAATCCTCTTCTAAAGATGATGCACAAGAAGACCCGCAAACAGTTTGCTGAAGACCAGCAGACTAAGGAAATAGATTACTGAAACCATGTCTTGACATTAATGGCTGTGTGTTGAGTTATTTTGAGAGGACAGCAAATTTACACTGTTATACAAGCTGTATACTCAATACTTTACATTGTAGCAAAGTGTAATTTTCTTCAGTGTTGTCACATGAAAATATATAATAAAATATTTACAAAAATGTGAGGGGTGTACTCACTTTTGTGAGATACTGTATATAAGCAAAGTCCATAGAGACATGGATGAGCAAGTTTGGGGTGGAGGAACTTGACTGACCTGCACAGAGTCCTGACCTCAACCTGACAGAACACCTTTGGGATGAATTAGAGCAGAAACTGCAAGCCAGGACTTCTCGTCCAACATCAGTGCCTGACCTCACAAATGTGCTTCTGGAAGAATGGTCAAACATTCCCATAGACACTCCTAAACCTTGTGGACAGCTTTCCCAGAAGAGTTGAAGCCGTTATAGCTGCAAAGGGTGGACCAACTTAGTGTTGAACCCTACAGACTAATGCCTCGTACACACGGGACGACGATCGCGCGTACGACCGTGTTGAATCGTACGTTGACGGTCGTATGTAGCCTACTGACATGCACACGACAGTCGTGTGTGCACAACGTGTGTGCTGACAGCACACGTACAGTCATCCGATGTATGCTGGCAGTTGCATGCTAAGTTGTGCCAGCATGCGCGCTAGCAGCAGGGCACACATGCTCCGTAATCAGACATCCCAAGTTGTGATTCAACCAGGTGGGAAACGTCGATATTGCCGAAGTTGAGAAGACCCTTTCGACAGGTGTTCCAAATCCTCACAGATACCCTTACAAACTGGTAAGAAGGTCTTCGTGTAAACACTCCAGTCCGTGACTACAACCTGCTCTTCAGGACCGAACGTCAAAGACGAGATTAAGTAGGGTTTCCACAAGACAGTCCAACTCCAGTCCTGAGACACG
>BLSH010086440.1:1102467-1114041 GCA_018402905.1 Glandirana rugosa
CTGCTAGCACAAGTTGTGCAGCATGAGTGCTGTATCACTACAGTACAGCTGACTTGTATGACATTAGTATCATGTGTACCACTAGCAAGGTGCATCTTCGTTATTATCCCATTGAAAAAGATGCTAATGTGCGCCGCATTTCACTATTTGAATGGAATTGTCAAAATGAAATAGAATCTGCAACTGTGAAACTGAAGCCTAGTTGTACACGAACGGACACTTCCGCCCGTTCCGGACTTGGCGCATGCGTGTTTAGCACAATACAACTTTGTTGAACACAGCTGCTCTACACACGACTCAACGGTCGTATGCGAGCTTGTTGACACGACCAAGATTTGTAGTCTGCACATACAACTCCCACGAACGACCGTCGTACGTTCAACTGTTGACAGTGCCGCCACAGACGAACGATTCTGCATGCAACGGTCGTGAGTACGACGTGTTGAACACGATCGTCGTCCCGTGTGTACGAGGCATTAGACTGGGATGCCATTAAAGTTCATGTGTGTGTAAAGGCAGGTGTCCCAATACTTTTAACAATATATATATATATATATATATTTTTATTTTTTTTTAATTGAAACTGCATTTTAAGCAGTTTGAATTTAATTTGACTTTAATTTACCACAGAAGATTTGTAAATCCTACACGTTGGTAATTGCAGGAATCAATTAGGAGCCCCAGTATGTACATACCTGGAGGTAAGCAGGCACCCAAAGGGCCATAGTTCCTGTCCCCCTCCCGTCTCTACATAATGCTAATGCAAAAATAGCATATTGAACATGACATGTTCATTTTCCATAGTGAATATGTTAATACTGAATTAAATATCACATTAGCATTACGGTTTAGAGGAAACTAATCTAATACATATACAAGTGGATATTTTTGGCAAAGGATGAGTGCAGTTTCCTTAAAATTAAATTACAATCTTTTATTCACTACAAGCATTTCCTAAAGGACTATATCATGCCACTATCCCATTTGACTTTGAATATTTTTCCTTGGCACTTTAGAGATTAATGAGCATATGAAATACAGTACACAAGAAATACCCCATAGAAACCAATCAGAAGGAATCTTTTAAGCTGACCATTCATGAAAAGATTGTCACCCAATATAAACAATCAGCACAGCTGTGTGAATCAAAGGAAAATAGGAAGGTACTGGCGCTGACTAGGCTGTATAGTGGATACGTGCTAGTGAAAGAAACTGTGCCTGCAAAGCATTCCACCCTGCACCAATCATAAACTTGTATAAACCATACCACTTAATATGTGTTAACATGTGTTTATATAAAAACCGTGTATATCAATAAAACCCAATTTGACATCTGAATCATTGCACACATTCATATTATATCATTGGTGTGTACATCATAAAAAATGTCCATAAAGGTATCCCAACGTGCATCCTTTTCTTATTGTAAGCGAAAAAAACTCCACCAGTGCTCATCCACAAAGTGAGGGTGGTAACTCACCAGAAGATTTTGACCCCTTTTTACAGGAAGGTCAATACAAGCATATTCTGGAAACCTTAGATGTCCTGAGACCTCACTTCTCTCCAAGATGGAAACGTAGATAAATTCTACAATAAAAAGGAAAGTCTTAGGCCTCATACACACGGATGTTTTTTGACGCCGGCGTTTTCTGGCGTTTTTTGCAGCTCTCCATGTTAGTCAATGGCCCCATAAAAACGTCGGCGTTTTTGAGCTGTAGGTGGCGTCGGCGTTAGTGAGCAGAAAGTAGAACCCATGGCCATGGCGTTCTGAGGCTGTAACGTTTTGACGTTTTATGACGCCGACGCCACAAAACGCCAACAAACGCCACCTAATATTGTACCGGCGTTTTCCGGCGTTTTTTGACGCCAACGTTTTTAGGTTGAAAAATAGCAGAGGGATGATTTTTTTTTTAAAAATGCCTATTGACGCCGATGCTCACTAACGCTCAAAAACGCCAATGCATAACGCCGAAAAAGTCTCCTTTTTTACCTTGACGTCGGACCCGACGTTTTTTTTTATTTTTTTAGATACGCCCGTGTGTATGAGGCCTTATAGTGCAGTAGGTTTTATTAAAAATGGTAAGCATTAAAAGAAAAAAGGTCCACTCACATGTCTCTGTGCAAGGAGCCCGGCACTAGGTGTGTTCAGCAGGACATATACAAGTATGTAAAGTGCTTGAGCCGGTCGCCCTGATGTCTTTAGGTGGTCTCCCCAGCAATTATGTGCGCTCCAAGCCTCGATCTTGTATCGTGTGGCAACAGGGAGTACAAGGACCCGGAAGTGCTGCTGTAAACAAACATCTCCGACGTACATTTCGCCGTATAGGGCGTCTTCAGGAAGTGACGTAATACCACTTCCGGATGTTTATTTATATGCATGTACTGTGTGATGATTGGTTGTGCTTGGGGACAATAGGGAGAGGGGCGGTTACATTCTAATGAGGACTATCACCTCGGATATGTGCCGTCACACCCAGCTCACAGGTTCCTCTTACAACCATATTTATATTACAAACTTTGTTTATCATACAAAGTATCAAAAACATCACAAAATCCTTAAAATTTAATTGATGCCTAAAATACTTGTTAAATTAGCATGTAGAAACGGCCCAAGACCATATAATGCATAAAAATAATATTGCAAATCACAAACACTTATTTAGAATTGGCATGGCAGCCCCTAGTGTAGATCATTGGGATTGCAGGTCTCCCAATCACTATATTCTGTAGGCCAAAAATTGTTAACCACTCCAGATCCGCGCTATTGCCATAGTACGGCTCCAGCGCGGATCTGGAATGCCGGGACGACGTCCATGGACGTCGTCCCCTGTGCACGCTCCTCGCGCGCCCCCTAGTGGCAGCAGCGGCGCGCGCACGCGCGCGCGCCGCACGCTGCGCGAGTGTGCCCGTGCCTCGGGCGGACTCGATGTCCGCCCGGACCCGCCGATCTCCTTCAGGAGCCTCAGAACGGGGAACCGCCATTGTAAACACGGCGGTTCCCCATTCTGTGACAGGGGACATAGCAGATCTACTGATCCCTGTCACTGGGATCAGTTAGATCTGTTATGTCCCGGCCAGCCCTGCCCCCCCACAGTTAGAACACAGCCAGGGAACATATTTAACCCCTTCACTGCCCCCTGCAGGTTAACCCCTTTACTGCCAATGACATTTATACAGTAATCAGTGGACATTTAAATTTCTGATCGCTGTATAAATGTCATTGGTCCCAAAAATGTGTAAAAAATGTCCGACATGTCTGCTGCAATATCGCAGTCCCGATAAAAATCGCAGATCGCCGCCATTACTAGTAAAAAAAAAAAAAATAATAAAAACGCCATAAATCAATTCCCAGTTTGTAGACGCGATAACGTTTGCGCAAACCAATCAATATACGCCGATTGCGATTTTTTTTTTACCAAAAATATGTAGAAGAATATATATCGGCCAAAACCGATGAATAATTTTTTTAATGGATTTGTACTTTAGCAAAAAGTAAAAAATATTGTTCTTTTTTGCAAAATTGTCGCTCATTTTTTGTTTATAGCGGCGATCAGAAATGACGCAGCGGTGATCAAATACTACCAAAAGAAAGCTCTATTTGTGGGAAAAAAAGGACGCAAATTTTATTTGGGTACAACGCCGCACGACCGCGCAATTGTCATTCAAAATGCGACAGCGCTGAAAGCCAAAAATTGGTCTGGGCAGGAGGGGGGTTTAAGTGCCCGGTAAGGAAGGGGTTAAACTCATGACTAATGGGCTATTAATATAACACCCCATTCTTGTATCCTAATAAAAATTATTCCCATCACAATAATAATTGAAAATCGTAACCTATGCTAAAAAATGAATAACTACTTCAATCTGCCCCTCTCTCTAAACAGAACGGCACTAAGTTGGAATCTTCTGAAAGAAAATGTTTTTTAAAAAACGCCGTTTGCTGAGGATAAAATAACCTACTTTAATACACCTGCAATGGGTCTACCATGATATAATCATGAAGTAGGTCCATATTAGACACACTAATGCAAATACCAAGAGTATTTGTATAGGTAACCCCTTCATGTCCCTGCATAGGGTCCGTCATGATATAACCATGAAAAGGCCCATACTGGACATATTAATAATCTGTTAGAAAACAATTGAGATCTAAGTCTTTGTTTAGTCCCAAAGGCTATAGACTGTGTAACTTATAGATCCAACATGTTTCCATTTGGGAGACTGCCTTAGTCATGTCTGTCCCTCTCCAATGTGGCACGACTCTATCTATACCCCAGAACCTCAATTGGGTGGGGTCCCGGTTATGAACCTGTCTAAAGTGGTTAGAAACACTGTGTAATTTAAATCCTTTTGATATTGTCCATGTGTTCCCCCACCCTTTTGGCCAGCGTGCGGGTGGACCTGCTATCATATTGGTAGTTACATGGGCACATGAGCAGGTAGGTGATGTATCTAGATTCACAGGTAAAGAATCTGCCAATGTCAAAATCCTTTCCTGTGATCTGTGATGAAAAGGTGGTAATTCCTCTACTTTTGTCCTGGGAGGTTCTACATGCCCTACACCTTCTACATCTAAAAAAGCCCTTGCGGTCCAGAAATGTGGGCCTTCTGGCAGGTGGCCTAGAGACATGTTTTGCCACTAAATCCCTAAGCCTTGGGGCTCTTCTGTATATAAATTTGGGCTTGGGTGGCAAATTTTTCCTCAGAGTAGGGTCTTTTTGGAGTATCCCCCAGTGTCTCCTAAAGATTTTTTCCACTTTTTTTGTGTTGTAAATTAAAGTCAGTGATAAAGACCCAATCAGAATCCCCACTCTCCGGGGAGTTCCTTGTGGATTGTAATATCGTATTCCTATCTAATTGTCTGACTGTCTCTCTAACTTGTAGAAGCTGTTTTTTATTGTACCCCTTTTCCAGAAACCTATCAATACGCATATTTGTTTGCTGGATGTAATCTATCTCCTGATTGCAATTCCTTTTAATTCATAGGAATTGACTCTTGGGTATAGCTCTGGTCCAGTGCAGGTGGTGGCAACTACGAGTTGATATGTACCCAATTCGGTCTGTATCCTTAAATCCACTCTATGGATTTCTAGATCCAGAAAACTAACCAAGTTTTACTCCATGTGCCAGTGAATTTAGCTCCATACTGATTGCTGTTAATATACACAAGGAAATCATCTAATTGTGTGGAGTCACCCTCCCACACCACAAAAATCTCATCTATATACCGTAGGTAAATTTTTAGTTGAGGCCATTGGTTGATGAATATAGATTCTTCCTCCCATTTATTTAGATGAATATTTGCCACGCTGGGGGCATACATAGCCCTCATCACTACTCCCTTAGTCTGGTTATACAATTCTCCTCTGTACCAGAAAAAGTTGTTAGTCATGGCTATTTCCAATGACTCTGTGAGGAATTTAATTTGTTTTTTTTTTAAAGTAGAGTACTTATTCAAAGCCCAACTTGTTGCCCTTATAGCATCCAACGGTTTAATGTTAGTGTAGAGAGACTCCACATCTATAGTGGCTAATATTGTGTGTTCTGTGAGTTCAATATCTCTTATTCGGTTTATTAATTTCCAACTATCCTTCAGGTAGGCCTTACCCCTGGTGGATATGGGTTGGAGGTAGATGTCTATGTACTCCCCCAATCTAGAGTATAGTGACCCAATGCCACTAATAATGGGTCTACCCGGAGGTTTCGTTGGGTTTTTGTGTATCTTGGGGATCTGATATATGACTGGAATCCAGGGTGCCTTAGGGACCAGATATTTGGTTTCCTTTTTATTAAGTATCCCTTTTTTGAATCCCTTATTTACATGTTTCTGGAGTGATTTCTTTAAGGTTTACGTGGGGTTACCCCACAATTTTTTATATGTTTCAGGGTCCTGAAGTAGACGCTGCATTTCTGCGTGGTAGTCTTCCCTAGTGAGGATAACTAGTCACCCCCCTTGTCTGCTGGCCTGATGACTATCTGGTTGTTTTCCTCTAGTTTTTCATTGGCTTCTCTACGTTGTTTAAAATTTCTTTAATGGGTAGGGGTAATTTTCCCAATATCCTCTTGGACCATACGTTTAAAAACCTCAGTGAACTGATGTGAAGTGCCCTTGGGGTTAAAAACTGACTTATTTCTAAGTGCCGTGTATCTTTAATTATATGTCCTGCTGAACACACCTAGTGCAGGGTTCCTGGCACAGAGACATGTGAGTGGAACTTTTTTCTTTTAATGCTTACCATTGTTAATAAAACCTACTGCACTATAAGACTTTCCTTATGGTCTCCTGTGGAGTAATTTTTTATTGTAGAATTTATCAACATTTCCATCTTGGAGAGAAGTGAGGTCTCAGGACATCTAAGGTTTCCAGAATATGCTTGTATTGACCTTCCTGTAAAGAGGGGTCAGAATCTTCTGGTGAGTTACCACCCTCACTTTGTGGATGAGCACTGGTGGAGTTTTTTTCACTTACAATAGGAAAAGGATGCACGTTGGGATACCTATGGACATTTTTTATGATGTACATGCCAATGATATAATATGAATGTGTGCAATGATTCAGATGTCAAATTGGGTTTTATTGATATACACAGTTTTTATATAAACACATGATTGATATTAAGTGGTATGGTTTATACAAGTTTATGATTGGTGCAGGGTGGAATGCTTTGCAGGCACAGTTTCTTTCACTAGCACGTATTCACTATACAGCCTAGTCAGCGCCAGTACCTTCCTATTTTCCTTCTGCGACATATGCAGGCTTATGTTTCACATTTCTTTTCTAATGGGCACCATCCCCCTTTTTGTTTGACAGCTGTGTGAATGTTTAATTTTGTATTGAGCCAAACAAAGGAAGAAGACCTTCAACTGCCACCAGCAAAGAAGGCTATTTGAAAGGCTGAATTCACTTTAGTATTGGCTGTATACAAAAGTTTTTTTTTATTGAGTTTAACAGTCACACAAAGACAAGTAAACACACACAAAGATTATAGTGATCAAATGCCAAATTAACTAATTATGGAAAGCACATGGAGAAAAACAACAGAGGGAGGGGATGAAACCAATCCCCTCCCGTGTGAAGGTGGCCTAATGCCTGGTACACACTATTTGCATTTTTTCCATTCAACCCAACGGGTTTAACGAAAAAAAAAAAATTGTCAGCTCTGGTCGGAGCCACTGTATTAAAGATCCAACGTTAGTACAGCAATCTCCCCTGCTGCTCCCCTGGCCTCCCCCCGCCAGAACACTCCAGTTAGCTCTCTTAGCCATTGGCTGTGAGCGCTGATCTGGAGCCAGTCGGCTGCTGGTTTTCCAGCATAGAGGTCTGACAGAAGCCGGCCAAATGGCTGGTTTCTGTCGGACTGGCTGGCATACACACGGGCAAAATGTCAGCCGTTTTTTATTGAACCGGCCAATGTCACCCAGCATTCAGCCCGTGTGTACGGGGCTTTAGGGACAGCATAACAGCCAACCAACATTTGTAGAAGGAGGCTTGAAACCACCATTTTTCTCTTGCGAAAGGCTCCTCTTAAAGTGGTTGCAAACACTTACATATATACAGTTAAGCCACAGGCCTCGGGTGATGCAAATAGATGAAACAAATCCTCCTACATAAGTTGAACCTGTTTATCTGAGGCCTCTTTCTTGCACAGCTTTCTAAAACACACAGCTCAAAGTTTTTTTTCCAAAGCTCCAGCAGGAAAAGGGCAGGGATCTGATGTCCCACACTGTACAGCATAAAGTAGAGGGCTCAATGTAATTGAAGATCTGGAAGGAATGGACACATCCCTTTCTATGCAGAATCATATGGAAACATGAGACTATTAAAGAGGAAGTAAACCCAGATGGGGTTTACTTCCTCTACATTCCCCTGTAAAGTAGAAGCATAATGGGCTACTATGCATCGCATAGTAGCCCGTTTTGTGCCACTTACCTGCAAACGAAGCCTGTGATGTCTAGCACTGTCCCCTGTGCAGGCAGCGTCCATCTTCTGCCCCACTTCCTTCTGGGGCCACGATCTCAGGCTCTGTGACTGGCTGGAGTCGCATGATGTCACTCCCGTGCATACGTGCGGGAGCCGCCAGTCACGGCACGATCAGAGTGAATAAATGGCACGGAGGCCGTTTCTTCACTGCGCATGTGCCGAAATTGCGTTGGCACATCTAGGAAACTGTATATCTTCTGAACTGTGCAGGTTTGGGAGATATGCAGGGCACCTACATGTAAGCAAAGGAAAAGAACTACACCCGCTCTAAGCCACGGCCACACTCCACGTGTAAATCCAATCCCATACGGTGCAGGCTCCGCCACAACATGGGACAAGGAAAAGAAAATACTTCAGACAGCCGCACTCCAGGAGCTGATGCGTTTCATGTCGAAATATGACGCTTACTCATAGCTATGAGTAAGTGTCATATTTGGACGTGAAACGTGTCAGCTCCTGCACCTGGGGTCCACCCTTGCTGTGCCCTGATTGTACCCATGTATGGCTGAGAACTTTTGTTATTAAACAGCATTGCGGCTGTCTGAAGAATTTTCTTTTCCTTGTTCCACCTACATGTAAGCCTTATTATAGGCTTACCTGTAGGTTAAAGTGGTTGTCACGAGTTGACAACCACTTTAATCACCTACTGTAATACCACATATCAGGTATCTCAAGGTGCCTCTTTGTCAGCTTATCTGGTAGAGAGCTTGACCATGCCACTCCTGCCTTTTCCACCGCATTTTTGGCTAGTGATGATCACAGAAATGAGCCAATAAAGCAGCAAAGGATGTCGAGCAAAGCTTTGGACCAGGGACGTCTGCCATTTCCCCAAAAAACTGACCAAGCAACAACCTGTAAAAGAGGATAACTAATACTTACCTGTTTGGTGGACTGCAATTCTAAACTTTTCCTTCCTACAGGAAAAAACTTTTCCTTCCATCTTGTTTTTCCAGCAAGATGGTGCACCACCACATTATGGGTGTCAGGTCCGAGCATTCCTAGATGAACAGTTTCCTGGAAAGTGGATTGGTCATCGTGGGCCAGTTGAATGGCCCCCAAGGTCTCCCGATCTGGGGTCATCTGGAGGCAATTGTCTATGCTGTGAAGATGCAAGATGTGCAACACCTGAAACTACGGATACTGGAAGCCTGTGCTAGTATTTCTCCTGCGGTGTTGCTATCAGTGTGTGAAGAGTGGGAGAAGAGGGTTGCATTGACAATCCAACATAATGGGCAGCACATTGAACACATTTTATAAGTGGTCAGAAACTTGTAAATAACTCATGAAAGAATAAAGTTGCATTAAAACCAAGCACACCATTATTTTTCTTGTGAAATTCCCAAGAAGTTTGATGTGTCATATGACCCTCTTCCTATTGAAAAAACAAAAGTTGGATTCAAAATGGCCAACTTCAAAATGGCCGCCATGGTCACCACCCATCTTGAAAAGTTTCCCCCCTCACCTATACTAATGTGCCACAAACAGGAAGTTAATAACACCAACCATTCCCATTTTATTAAGGTGTATCCATATAAATGGCCCACCCTGTACATTCTATCTAGGTAGAGTCCTAACACTGTCTAAATCAGCCAGTCCCAATCTTTTTAACATGGGGGGACCTTTGCAATTTTTTTTTAGTCTCAGGGAACTCCTGATTATAATTACTGTAGCTACAGTTAATCATAAATTACCATAATGATACCATAATGATCACAGGGAAAAATTCTCCTTACAGCTCGTGGTAAGTGGGAAGAATCCTCCATTACAGATACTGAAAATATTATTGGTTTCAGTGGGAACTCATCTGAGAGGCAGAAATTGTTCTTTGCTCAAGGAACCCCTAGCAACCTCTAGAGCAGGGATCTCGAAACTTTCTAAACAAAGGGACAGTTTATTGTCCTTCAGACCTTATGGGGGCCGGACTGTGGCCAACAGGAGTGGAAATGTTCCTGGCATCAGTGGAAGTAAATATTGCCACATTTGGTGTCAGTCGGAGGAACAGTGCCCCATTATTGGTATCACCGGAAGGAATAGTGCCTCAAGGCAAGCAAAGGGCCACAGTTTGGAGACCACTGCTCTAGAGGAACCCCAGAGTTCCACAGAACCCTGACTGAGAAAGGCTGGTCTAAATGCATAGTCAAAGCAAGAAAATTTTAAGTAGTATACTACTTGTACTAATGTACTGAGTACCCCAGGTAGCAGCTTTTACCATCACCACCCTGTCCCTGTAGATGGCATGTGCTGAGATTGAATCTACAAGGCAGCTTAAACAGCTTGTCACTACAGCACAGGTTGAAAGACTATGGGGTTGATTTAAAAAGACTGTGTACTTTGCAAAGTACAGTTGCACTCTGCAAGTGCAGTTGCTCCAGAGCTTAGTAAATGAGGTAAAGCTTCATTTGGCAAACCATACCCAAACACATGCAAGGAGAATAAAAAAAACAGCATTTTTGGATTGCATGTAATTGGATGACGGAAGTCAGTAGAGCTTCTGCTCATTTACTAAGCGCTGGAGCAACTTCCCTTGCAGTGCGCAACTGCACTTTGCAAAGTGCACAGTCTGTTTGCCTTTAGTAAATCAACCCCAATGGCTCTACAAGACAGGTTGAACTGCTATGTCTCTACAGGACAGACTGAACCCTTAGGTCACTACAGGACAGGTTGAACCCCTATGTCACTACAGGACAGGTTGAAACCCTATGTCACTAAAGGAGAGGTTGAACCCATAAGTCACTACAGGACAGTTTGAACTCCTATGTCACTACAGGACAGGTTGAAACCCTATGCCACTAAAGGACAGGTTGAACCCATAAGTCACTACAGGACAGTTTGAAACCCTATGTCACTACTGGACAGGTTGAACCCCTATGTCACTACAGGACAGGTTGTACCCCTATGTCACTACAGGCAGGTTGAACCCCTATGTCACTATAAGACAGGTGGAACCATGTTGCACTGTAAAAGACTGGGTATTTGTCACACCTAGAAGTGCCATATACAGTGCCTTGCGAAAGTATTCGGCCCCCTTGAACTTTGCGACCTTTTGCCACATTTCAGGCTTCAAACATAAAGATATAAAACTGTAATTTTTTGTGAAGAATCAACAACAAGTGGGACACAATTACGAAGTGGAAGGAAATTTATTAAATATTTTAAACTTTTTTAACAAATAAAAAACTGAAAAATTGGGCGTGCAAAATTATTCAGCCCCTTTACTTTCAGTGCAGCAAACTCTCTCCAGAAGTTCAGTGAGGATCTCTCTGAACTAATGTGTGTCCACCTAAGATAAATAGTAGTAATCAGTAACTCCAGTTGTAACCTAGTAAGTCTCTAGGAGTGACTTGAAGACCTCTCTCAAACGACGTGACTTTCATTTCCCCGACTTATTAAAACGTGCGGGTTAAAAAGTCAAAAAATAAACAATTTTTTCAAATTTTATAAATTATTTAAAGGAAGGTGAAGCATTAACACAGGGTGAACAACAACTAAGAAGTGTTTTTTAATGTCAAAATATAGAAATACAAACTTCGGACTTTACACCGTTTTCCAGCGTTTCAAGTTCCCCCGGCTTATGAAAGCGTTCCGTGACATATACC
>BLSH010086440.1:1114583-1131583 GCA_018402905.1 Glandirana rugosa
CTTCCAACAAGGCAATGATCCAAAACATAAAGCAAAATCTACAATGGAATGGTTCACAAATAAACATATCCAGGTGTTAGAATGGCCAAGTCAAAGTCCAGACCTGAATCCAATCGAGAATCTGTGGAAAGAACTGAAAACTGCTGTTCACAAACGCTCTCCATCCAACCTCACTGAGCTCGAGCTGTTTTGCAAGGAGGAATGGGCAAAAATTTCAGTCTCTCGATGTGCAAAACTGATAGAGACTTCCCCAAGCGACTTACAGCTGTAATCGCAGCAAAAGGTGGCGCCACAAAGTATTAACTTAAGGGGGCTGAATAATTTTGCACGCCCAATTTTTCAGTTTTTTATTTGTTAAAAAAGTTTGAAATATCCAATAAATTTCGTTCCACTTCATGATTGTGTCCCACTTGTTGATTCTTCACAAAAAAATACAGTTTTATATCTTTATGTTTGAAGCCTGAAATGTGGCAAAAGGTCGCAAAGTTCAAGGGGGCCGAATACTTTCGCAAGGCACTGTACTAGTGGTGTCTATAGCAGGATTGGAACTGTCACTTGCTGGCCAGGTATGGATTAAAAATCTTCTTTTACAGGGTGTTGCTAGGTCAAGAGACAACGAGCTATTAAAATGCTAATATAAACTGACAAGCAGACATCTGGAAAGCACGGCCTTTAAGTGAATCTTAAGGCTTGAGGGGCGGTTGCGGGGCGGGGAAGGCCAGACTTCCCAATCACGAGACCACTGTTATTGACGGTCACAGTGTCACGTGATCAGGAGCCCATCTTGCTGGCTCCCAATCATAACTAGAGAAGGGCAACTGTTGATGACAGCTCAGTCACTGTGTTGGGAGCGCGCAGTGGGCACGCTCTCAGCACATAAATCCTAGCCGCCATGAATACATATGTACATAAAGTTCCCTTTAATAAACACATGTGAATTCTATCCAAAGCATTGAAATTTGTCAATGCCATTAAAATATATGAAATAAACTGGTAAATAAAGGGGAACACATTCTGCATTCTTATATATAATAGACTTGTGTTTTGCCTGTTGGTGTAACCATTGTTCAATACTTACTGACCCCTATATCTTCACATCAAATCAGCTTTCATAATTGTCTAAAGAACATTGCAAGTCTTTTGTCCCAGAAATAAAGAGAAGAAGATACGATTAGAGAGAAATTATCAGTGAACGATAGCTCTGCTCTTTCACAGCCTCAGCCCCGGAATAAAAAGACATTTTTGTTTTGGCAAGAAGATGTGTGATTGTGGGCATGTGCTATGAATTATGCATTTGCACTGAAACCACAAGTTATAAGACATTTGCATCTGAATTGTGGCATCAATGTAAGTAAGAGAACACAGCGTGACTTCAATGCCTCTGTAATGTACTTCCTATTAGGACATGGACTGCCCCATGAGAAAACCCTCTAGAAAGTAACTACTTTGTATTCTGTTGTATCAGGGCAATGCTACAATTGCCAAGATAAGATATCCAAAGCCATTGAAACGCCAGGATAGGTTTACAACTAAAAATATATGGCGCAACTGATACATTTGGAAATTAAATAACTAGCTTTTGTACCTTTATATCCTTTATAGACCAGAGCATTTTTTATATTTCCACTATGGGCTTATTTATTCAATGTTAAAGTGTTACCAAACCCACAACAGTAAAATCAGTGTGTATATGCAGTAAAGCGTGCTTGTTATACTCACTGTGGACCCTAAGGGGTTAATCCTCCCCATTGTGTAAAAAGGCTGTTTGATCCTGTCTTCTCTGATCCTCCCCTTCTTCCACTAACTCCAAAACATGTCCGGATAAGACACAGTGGTGTGTATTGCTAGAGAGTTTTTTTTTCTTGGGAGGGTGATCAGCACAGTGCCAATCACACTGTCTAGACAGAGGGTCTGATAGGACAGCTCAGTGCAGTATGAAAACTCCTCCTACAAGCTTTACTAGGAACTGATAGAAGTCACAACTCAAGACTGCTATATACTGCTTACGAGAAAAGGTATTTAGCAGTTTATATTTACTAAAATAATTGCATTTCCATGTTCTGTGTACTGTGGGAGACCAGATATAGTGAATGCAGGATCCTGGGTTTAGTAACACTTTAATTTTGTAATTTCTTAATAAAACAAAGTAATACATAGATGTTTTTTTGGGAAACAAATTAGGTGTTTTTAGTAATATTGTCTTGCAAAAATAATTTTTCTATGCAATCAATAGAAAAAAAAGCTTAAGAAATTTATTTTTAAAAATCACACTAAAATTATGTCTCTGTAGAAAGCATGGCAAAGTAGCAAAAAAGAAAAAAAATTGTAATAATAATAATAATTTTCAATTTTCCGCATTTCTTTAACCACTTCAGCCCCAGAAGGATTTACACCCTTCCTGACCAGAGCACTTTTTGCGATTCGGCACTGTGTTGCTTTAACTGACAATTGCGCGGTCGTGCGACGTGGTACCCAAACAAAATTGACATCCTTTTTTCCCACAAATAGAGCTTTCTTTTGGTGGTATTTCATCACCTTTGCGGTTTTTATTTTTTGAGCTATAAACAAAAAAAGAGCGACAATTTTGAAAAAAAATATATATTTTTTTTTACTTTTTGCTATAATACATTTCCAAAAAAAAAAGTATTCATCAGTTTTGGCTGATATATATTCTTCTACATGTTTGTGGTAAAGAAACCCCGCAATCGGCGTTTATTGATTGGTTTGCGCAAAAGTTGCCGCATTTACAACCACGAAAAGTAATTGATGGCGTTTTTACAATTTTTTTTTTTACTAGTAATGGCGGCGAGCTGCGATTTTTATCGGGACTGCAATATTGAGACGGAAAGATCAGAAACTTTTGACACCTTTTTGGGACCATTGACACTTATAGAGTGATCAGAGCTAAAAATAGCCACTGATTACTGTATAGATGTCACTGGCAGGGAAGGGGTTAACACTAGGGGGCAATCAAGGAGTTAAATGTGTTCTAACTGTGTGGGGGCTGGCAGGGACATGGCAGATCTAACTGATCCTGATTACAGGGATCAGTAGATCACTGTCATGCCGCCAGACAGAACGGGAAAGCTCCGTGTTTACATCAGCAGTTCCCCGTTCATCCTCTGTAGTAGGCGATCGCGGGTCGCCGTCAGACATCGAGTCCACCCGAACCGCGGGCAAAGTCATGTTTATAAACTGAGATTCGCGCAGCGCTGCCACAGTGCAGCAGTAAGAGTATGTGACGCGGTCCGGAAGTGGTTAATATGATGCTGGAAAAAAATAACAAATGAAACAAATGGAAATTAAAAAGATATTCATGGTAAAGAAATAGAAATAAAATTAGAAAAATAATAGCTAAAGGGATAAGGTGAGGAAGGGGTGAATTGGAGCTGATTAGAGTTAACTAAAATAAATAAAAAGTCAAATATGAATAAATGTATTTTTTTTTTTTTTTTTAACATGCAAAGTTTCCTTAAGGCCGTGCTCACACTGGTATGACATGACAGTTGTCTTCATGTCCGATGTCATGAACGGGATCCGACTTTGATCCCAACAAATACCAGGCCCTTTGAGTCTGGTATGATCCTTGAGGAGGACCCCCTTGCCAAAGAAAAATAAAAAATGCCCCCCCCCCCATCCCCCAGGACCATCCCAGACCTTTCGGTCTGGTATGGATTTTAAGGACCTGGCATGGAATTGGGGGGGAACTCTACACAGTTTTTTTTAATTTTGGCGTGGGGTTCCCCTTCAAGAAACCCAGAGCACAAGTCGCATGCCAAAGTCGGATCAGTTAAGATGATGATCTGACTTTGATCCGGCTTCAATGATATTCAATGGGTTGAAGTAGGACCAAAGTCGGACCAAAGTAGCGGAGGAACTTTTTTCAAAGTCGGACCGACTTGTGTCGGACCAGTTAAGACGGCTTTAATAGGGAAACATTGACTTTTACATGTCATGCGACATGTGCTCCCAAAGTGGGAGCATATGACATACCAGTGTGATCCCGGTCTAACTGATATCATATACAGGGCATAGCTTGATATACATACTGTACGAAGAAATTCCAGACTGTAATTTTGACAGCTGGTAATTGCCAGTAATCGCAACGGGGTCTTTATTTTTATACAGATCTGTCATCCTTAAGAGCAGTGGTCAGGGGCATAACGATAGGGGTTGCAGGGGTTGCAATTGCAATGGGGCCCCATGTGCCTCCCTTGTACACCTGAATAGGAGGGATGGCGGGGGTGGCATTTAGAGGACCCAATCTCCTCCATTTTCCTCTATCCAGTTTACTTGTCTTCTGCTGTTCCCAGGGCCCCTGTGTGCTTCTCTGGTCCCCCCACAAAGCACTGTCTTCCCCCCTCCTCTCTCCTGCCAGCTGCTGTAGAAGATGTGTCATGATGGAGAGATGGGAACGGGTCGGTAAATTTGTAATTTACTGGCTCCTTCCTTTTCAAAATGAGTCAGTGGTACCAATTGGATCATTCATAACTGAAGCATAGTAAATTGTTTTTAGTATACTTCTGTTTCTGAATGAATGGGAGGCTCGATGCACACCTATTCCTGTCCATTCATTCTGTGCAGCTGAGGCTACATAGATGGAAATTGAGAGCTGAGGTTTGTTTAGGTCCCTGATATCTCATCAAAGCCCCGAACAGATTTCCTAAAAAAAAATGTAAAAATAAAATTGTAAAATGAATAAAATTAAATGGTAAAAAAATAAATAAAATGAAAAACTACTGACACCAGTGAGGAAACTATTAGGATTGCAAAGGTTGCAATTATGACCGGGCCCTGGCATTTCACCCGAAGGCCCGAAGATGGCAGAAAGGGGACCATAATAAAGCGATAGGAGTAAAGGGCCCCAGGATCTGTGGGAAGATGGAAGGGCCCTGGCCAGGGGTCAGGGGGCCCTTCGTAATTTCTTGCACCAGGGCCCTGAAGGTTCTAGTTACACCTGGCAATGGTCCTCACACATTCTGAACAAGTGGCCGGTTCAATGTCCTTCAGACTTTAGCAGGGCCCTACTGTGGCCAATGGAAGTAGAAAAAGCCCTGACTATAGAGGTCAGTGGGAATAACCAATGCCCGAAGCTCTCTGGTCAGTAAAAATCTGGCCATACACAATTACATTTTCGAATGAATGTTTGTACAAAAATCCGTACAAACATTCTCAGTACATGCGGTGACTTAATGAATGTTTAAAAAACACTTCAAAATTTCACTATTTAGGGATGAATGGACTTTCCTGAACAAAAATTAAATTTCCTGACAACTTCTATTCTGGTCTTTACTGGAACATTCACTATATTAAAAAAAGATAAAAATCCAAATATGAGCAATGATGTCACAGGGAACCGTGCCAATGGTGGAAACCTGATTATTACTGGAGCATACGCAGTGAAGAGGTTGGGGCTGTGGGATCTGTCAGAGGAAGAAATCATACACAGGGAACTTTAAAACAGCACTGGAACATGCAAGGTACTAATTAGTAAAATAGTATTAACCTATTTTTACAAAATACTGATTTGTTTTGTTTTTAATTTCAATTTTACATTCTGAACACATTGGTGAACTAGTCCCCTAAAACTAGTACATTAGAAAGGAACAATCACCTGTTTGCTCCTCAAGAGGGTCAGGTACAGGTGTCACATAAACCCTCCTCCTTGTTGGCACTTCCTATTGGGCACTGGGGGCGTCAGTATGACCAGTATCGATTAGCATCGGGAACCAGTGCTTCGCATGCAGGACCTCTGGTTTTGGAGGAACCGCTCTTAAAGCAACTACCAACGCCCATGGTGGCCTGTCCATAAGGGACACAGGGGGCTGCCCCCCCCCCCAATCCCTGTACATGCAGGGTAGCGGATGCGTGGGTCTCAATGGTGTTTTTTTTTTTAAGCACACGATTAGAGGCTTTTAAACAAGGGCGGCTTCGGGGCGCAGAGCACTGCGTCCTGAGCCCACCCAGCTGTGTGTCAATAGCAAGTTAATATTTGCTATTGTCTTCCTGATTCTCCTCCCGGGCCAATCAGCAAGTGGGTCCTGGACCCACTTACTGTTCGGCCGGGAGGAGAAACAACGCCTGTTCAGCCAGGAGGAGAAGCCCTTCCTCTTCTCCTGGAGAAGCTGGAGCGAGGAGCAGCAGCCTACCCTGGATCCTCATCATCTGCCTCCTCTGATCGCCGCCTTCCTGTCCGTCTACCGGACGGTGTGAGTGAGGGGGCAGGATTGTTTGCCGACCCCCCCCCCAAATATTGAGCACCAGCCGCCACTGACCAACGCCAAAAGCCATGTGGGTTGGCATTGACATAGCAGAAGAACTGCACACTCGTTTTCTCTATGGGTATACCATCCTGCATGTCTGGTGTGTTGGGCTAGTAGGTTGCTGGAGAGAGGGGGACACACTTTTTTTGTCATTGCATTTTTTTATTACATTAAAAGCAAAACGTTTTTTTAGTTTTGGATAGAGTGGAGAGGAATGAGAACAGCTGCCAGGTTTTTATTGCTGTCTGTGTCCCCGTTAGGGAGATTAACCCTCTGAAGTTGTCATGTTTACTATTATCTCCGAAAGTGAAAGAAAAACCCAAATTTGAGATTGTACCCAGAACAGTAATAGAGGAGAAACCTTTCAATTGGGACACTTGTTCACATAAAAATAATTTTCCCAAAAAATTGGGACACTTGTTCTGGCGACCCTGGTGACAACCAGGGATTTCTTCTCACTTCCTGTCTTAACCATAGGACAGTAAGTGAAGGGATGACATAAAAAAACCTGAAAAGTGGCGGCCCGTCCATTAGGGGCACAGGAGCGCCAACCCCCTAATCCATGCGCCTGGCCCCTGATCTACATGCAGGGCACTTTCAATGGGGTTTTTTTTTTAAGCACATGCTTAGAGCCAGTGGCTTTAATTGGCTTCAAAAAAGGGTGGGCTCGGGGCGCAGAGCAAAGCACTGCACCATGAGCCCACCCAGTTGTGTGAGAATAGCAAATGAATATTCGCTATGGTCTTCCTGCTTCTCCTCCCGGCCAATCAGGAAGTGGATCGTAAGACCCGATTGGCCGAAAGGAGAAGCAACCATGTGGGGCGCCGAGGAGGAGACTCAGGGGGAAGCAGGCGGCGCTGAGCAGGGAGCCTAGCAGCCTTATATCCCATTAATTTCCCTGAGCCTCAGGTCCGGCAGGAGGGATCTCCGTGTGCGGACCAGGCAGGGACCCCCAAAGTGAGCAGAGAAGTACATCCAGAAGGCTTCAGTCTGCAGTGCCATGGGCGGGGGCCCCGGGGGTGAGAGGCTCCACTGTGAGTCTTATGAGGGAGCCCATAGCCAGCCCAGGGCAGGGACGGGATGCACGAAGAATGAAGTAACTGTGATGGAGCCAGGCTTCAGACTCAGAGCAGCCGTGTCCAAGTGAGTAGTACTGGGACTGCGAGAGGGGGGGCGGCGGGTGGTTTGTTTGCTTGGTGGTGGGGGTGGCGGGTGGTTAGTTTACTGTCCCCTCCCAAAAAAAAGGAACATCAGCTGCCACTGCACCTGACAAATTTAAAAGCCCCCCTTACCCCATCCAAAATGAAAAAAGGTTTAGTTCTACTTTAAGTCCTCCTAATGCTGAAACTATGTATAAACCCAATTTCAGCACTATGGATAGTTCCTGTTACAGTACAAGGGAGAGCGGATGGCTGTTTACTGACTGATGCTTTTGCCTGGTGCTCATTTATCTTTCTATAAAGAGGGTGAATATGACTGTGATATGAGAGGTGAATGATACTGAATGTCCTTGGGCAAATGATTCATTGTGCATAGTTCCTGGAGAATTCTTCATATATTGACCTCCAAGTCTACATAAAGCCAGAAAGATATTTTCTGAAGCAGGGATGCTTTAAAGCAGGGATAAGCAATTAGCGGACCTCCAGCTGTTGCAAAACTACAGCTCCCATCATGCCTCTGCCTCTGAGTGTCATGCTTGTGGCTGTCAAGAGTCTTGCTATGCCTCATGGGACTTGTAGTTCTGCAACAGCTGGAGGTCCGCTAATTGCATATCCCTGCTTTAAAGGGTAAATCCATTTCAAAGTAATATTTTAGTTACTGGTGGAGCCTGGTGGGCTAGATCAGACCCTGATTTCTTATATCTTAAAAAAGAACATTGAGATCTCTATGTGATAGTTTCTGACTTTGCTCCTCCCTACCTGGAAGTTTTGGATATTCCATCTGCTCCTCTTACATTCTCTATAAAAATAAAAAATCCAACAGGCAGAGTGGAACCCCCACAAAATGACCACAGTGGGCTCTGATAGTCCTTATCAGCGGCCCTGCTCTTTCCATCCATTTCTCTCACAAGATGTAGGAACTTGTCAGTTGACTTAACTTTCCAGCATCTACTAAAGATTTAAATTAAAAAAAGGTTTTGGGTGCAAAGACCCTTAAGCCAATAATGGAGTCAGGAGATTATTATGGTGGACCCCAACATCCTGTAAAGCAAAATGTAAATTTTAAAAGAAACTGCTGCTTCTGGTGGTATCTTGCATTCTCCATTCTTGGAGAAAAGAGAAGTATGGCCAAACCTTTTTCTGACATACTTCTCCTGTGGGTCACAGGAGTGCTCTCCTGTGACCCAGAATCAGCTGACAATGAGATAAAGTCTGCTTTCAGCTGACATCACAGAGCCACTCCAGACACTGAAAGGATCCAGACAATAATGGCGGGATCCACCCAGATGCTTGACTGGCAGCTGGCCCATCCTCTTAGCATGCTGGTGAGAGCCTGAGTCTGCAGCTCCCACCCCTCTCATGCTCCAATGAGCACTGGAGGTGCAGTGCAGAGAGCAGTGACTGACAGTCACCACTCTCTGCTCAGAGCCGACTGATAACTGAGCGATCAGCTCAGTGATTGCTCAGTTCTCAGGCTTAGAGTAAGCAGGGGACAGCTGAAGCATCGCAGTGATGCTGAAGTATGGAGGTGAGTATGAATGTGTTTTTTAATAACCCCACACTTCTCCTTTAACCACTACAGCCCCTGAAGTGGTATTTTTTGTGCTATAAACAAAAAAAGAGCGACGATTTTGAAAAAAAATATATATCTTTTACTTTCTGCAATAAAACACATCCAATAAAAAAACTGAAAAAATCAATTCAGCCCAATATGTATTCTGCTACATATTTTTAGTAATAAAATCGCAATAAGTGCATATTAATTGGTTTGCGCAAAAAGGTATAGCGTCTACAAATGATGGGTTATTTTTATGGAGTTTTTTTTTTTATTAGTAATGGCAGTGATCAGCGATTTTTAGCGGGACTGCGACATTGCAGCAGACAAATCGAACACCCAACTGACACTTTTTTTGACAGTACAGCACAGTTGTCGTCCGAAAATACAATACAAATACACTACAACACATGGCATCACTTCAGATTTTTTATTCTGTCGTTTGAGAATTGTTGTGACTTTAGTAAACTCTTCCGATTCGATCTGAGATTAGATCTGTTGTCTGATTTTCGGATCGTGTGTACGGGGCATAAAGGGAGAGGAATTCTCCTCTTAGACATCTGTTGCACTTTTATACTCCGTGCAAAACAAAAAAACTGAAAAGGTTTGCCTTTTTAATGTATTTATTAACCACTTAAGGACCGCCCCACATACATGTTCTGCGCCCGAGCGGCCCTTAAGCACAAAATCATGTACCTGTATGTGATCATATTCGTCAGCTTTGGGGCGCATGCGATTTCCGCCAGAACTCGGCGATTGTTCGTAGAGAGGAAAAATGGAGATCTCATGTTTCTGCTGAGCAGAAACACGAATCTGTTTTTCTTTAGTCAAAGCACATCCCCCACAGTTAGAAAGCACACATAGGGAACCCCTTGATCCCCCTTGATGTTAACCCCTTCTCTGCCGTTGTCATTTATACAGTGACAATGCATATTTTTTTAGCACTGATCACTGTATTGGTGCATACATGTGTGAGGGGGTGTGCTAGACGTGCGTGGGCACACCTTAATCACTGCGTGCAGTGCCTACCAGGATGGAGAGTAGGAGAAGGGGCTAGAAGATATGTAATTCACCAGTGCCTTCTTTTTCTAAATGAACACCCTCACTGTGTTCATTCATAAATGAAGCATAGTAAATTGTGTTTAAAATGGTTCAGTTTGTGAATGAACAGGAAGCCACTCAGCACAGAGCACTTCCCATTTATTCACTGTCCCATGCTGTGCAGCTGAAAAAAGGCACGGGTGTTGGAGCTTTGGGGTGCACATCCTAATGCAATAGGCTGCGCACACCTATGTATTGGTGTCAGTTGTCCCCAAAAAGTGTCACTTAGGGGTTGATTTACTAAAGGCAAATAGACTTTGCATTCTGCAAGGGCAGTTGCTCCAGAGATTAGTAAATCAAGTAAAGCTTCACGTTGCAAAGAATACCCAATCACATGCAAGGAAAATGAAAAAAAAAATGCATTTTTGCTTGCACATGATTGGTTGATAGAAGTCAGCAGAGCTTCTGCTTATTTACTAAGCTCTGGAGCAACTGCACTTGCAGAGTGCACAGTCTATTTGCCTTTAGTAAATCAACCCCGTAGTGTCAGATTTATCCACCGCAATATCGTAGTCCCGCTAAAAATCACTGATCGCCGCCATTACTAGTAAAAAAATCTAAAAATTTTTTTCATCCTTATGGTTTGGTTCTCAATGTTACTTGGAAGGTTAAGTTGGGTTAACCCCACACATACAATATTCTACTCTTTTCATGGGCTTAACAGAAAACCAAGGATATACTTCATGGTACACTCATTTATTATGCATGTATACAGTCAAAACAAATGCACACAATTCCAGCTAAAATCAAATATACTATTTTTACCATCCAATCTCACGACATTACACAAGTGTTGTATTTTCTTGAATCTATTAAGGAAATCTAATAAGAAGATCATCCATTCATAACCTACTCACCTATATATTAGCTCACAAACCAAAAATGATTCTGAAAGTCATTTCACATAATGTGCAGGGTTTCAACTCTCCACATAAAAGAAAAAAAGCATTTCGTCATTATAAAAGATTGGGCGCAGACATCATTATGATACAGGAAACTCATTTCTTAACTGACAAACATCCCTGTTATTTTGATAAATCTTACCAACAACATTATTTTACCTCTTTCACTAATAAAACCAGAGGAGTTGCGGTGTTTATCCGTAACACACTGATATTCGATATCCAAAATATATATAGAGATCCTAACAGTCGTGATATAATTCTAAAAGGAAGTATAAATAAAAAAGCAATCACTATAGCATCTATTTACGCCCCCAATGAAACACAAGCAACCTTCTTCAAAGATTTCTTTGATACATTAAATAAATTTTCCTCCCCTCATCTTATAATAGGAGGAGATTTTAATCTTACCTCTAATCCTACCTTCGACAGAAGTTTCCATACACTCTCATCTAAAGCCTTCCCTAAATCCTTATCAAGATCACTGAATGATTTTCAATTAATTGATACTTGGAGAGCTCATAATATCGGCAGTAAGGCTTTCACATTTTATTCACATCCCCATGATAGTTATGCAAGACTTGATTACGTTTATACTACCCCCATTATATTGGCAAACTCTCCCAAAGCTGAGATACACCCTTGCTCATGGTCAGACCATCTTATTGTGTCATTTGATACATCTAATATAGGCCTAGAACATACAATATACAATTGGCGCCTTAATGACTCCTTACTATCTAATCCCATCATTAAAGAACAAATAGATATCCATATCAAAGATTATTTTATCACAAATAACACAGAAGATATCTCCCCACAATCGATCTGGGTTGCCCATAAGGCAGTGATTAGAGGTCATTGCATAAAAATAGCATCAAATATTAAAAAGGCAAAATCTAGAAATATCAAGGAACTCACAACTGACCTCCAAGTATTATATAATAAACTCGGTCACTCTACAGACCCCTATATAACCTCACAAATCCAGAAAAAAAGAGAAGAGCTTGACTCCTTATTGTCCTTGGACACGGAAAAAGCTCTTAGATTTTCTAAATCTAAATTCCTGCTTCAGTGTAACTCTATGTCTACAATGTTTGCCAGAAAACTCAACCAACACAGCAAACCCTCTCATCTATATAAATTAAAAGACAAAAACAACATGTTAACCTCCCACCCCCAAGAAGTTATGGAGATCTTTACAAAATTCTACACAGACCTCCTCTCATCCCCCTCCTCCCAACCAAGTCCAGAAGCTCTAATTTGGCTTGATAAAATTCAAATCCCAACTCTTTCAACAACACAAACAGAGTCTCTCAGTAACCCTTGTACAGAAGAAGAAATTAACAATATCATCAAAAGCTTAAAAACTTCCACAGCACCTGGTCCAGATGGATATTCTACAACCTATTATAAAAAATTCTCTCATATACTTTCCCCCTGGCTCACTAAACTCTTCAAATCACATTATACAAGGCGGTCAATTCCCAAAAGAAATGTTATTGGCAAACATGTCCCTTCTCCCAAAACCCGATAAAGACCACACTCAACCCCAAAATTATCGGCCAATATCGGTACTAAATAATGACATTAAGATATTTGGTAAGCTTCTAGCCAATAGATTAGCAACTGTTATCACTTCTTTAGTAAACCCAGACCAAACTGGTTTTATACCAAGCAGACAGTTAACAGATAACATTAGATTAGTTTCCAATATTATTCAAGATGCCAACTTAAAACAAAAATCTACTTATCTCCTTAGTCTTGACATACACAAGGCCTTTGATAGTGTTAACTGGTCATACTTATTAAATCTTCTCCCTAAGTTCGGTATCCCAGATAAATTTATTCATGGTTTTGCTGCTCTATATCATCATCCGCAGACAAGAGTTAAAATACCAGGTTGTAATTCCAAATTCTTCCCTGTGGGACGTGGAACAAGACAGGGCTGCCCCCTTTCTCCACTACTATTTGCCCTGGCTCTAGAACCATTAGCCATAGCTATAAGAAACAATAATAATATCCAAGGCTATAAAGTGGGCTCTTCAGAATTCAAATTATCCATGTATGCGGATGATGTCCTTCTCTTTCTAACAAATCCAATAAATTCTATCTCTGCACTTGAAACAGAACTAAATATATTCCATGATCTCTCAGGCCTGGGAGTTAACTTCAACAAATGCTCAATTATGGGTATAAATGCGGATTCAAACTCAATATCCAAAATCAAAAGTTTCAATCTGAAATGGTGCCCAGATGGGTTTAAATACTTGGGTATTAATATAACGCCCTCTTACAACACTCTAGCCTTTAATAATTACAATCCTCTCTTTAACAAGGTTTCAAACATAATCAAATCATGGACATCTTTCCATATAACCTTCTTAGGGAGGTTGTGTGCTATAAAGATGATCATCCTTCCCAAGTTATTATTTGTCTTCCCCGCTGTCCCTGCCGCAATACCCAAAGGTAAAATAGTGTATATACAAAGACTTATAAATAGCTTTATTTGGTCTAATAAAAAACCAAGATGTAGTAATGAAGTCTTATTTAGACCACAAACTCATGGCGGTTATGGTCTCCCTGATTTATGGCACTACTATTTGTCAGCCAGATTCTCACAAATAATACAATGGTATGCTGAAGCCAAACAGATTCCCTGGATAAAATTTGAACAATTAACAGTACAACCATACTTTCTAGAGGGTCTGATGTGGTCTAACGTAGTTCGACACAACATGCTTTCTAAACATAACAAAATAGTCACCCATTCACTACAATTATGGTCAAAATATGGTCATAACCTTTGCCCCTCATCTAGCCCTCATTTACTAGCCTCTTTCCTGGGTGACCCCCGCTTACCACAGGCATTTGAGAACCCCACAACCTTCCATAATTGGATTGATTTGAAACTTACTAACTTACAAGCTCTCTCCACACAATCAATTTTTAGCACATTTCATTTCATACAAAACAAATTTAAAATTCATATATCTGAACAACACAATTATCTTATTATTAAAAATTTCTACTTCAATTATTATGCCCTCACAACTCCTCCCATTGGAAACATTGTGGAGAAACTATGCATAACATCCCCGAGACAAAAAGGTCAAATATCAACTATATATAACCACTTTAGAATACAGGTCACATCTTCTAACGCCAAATACATGACCCAATGGGAGACAGACCTTGATTGCGCATTCTCACTCAAAGAGTGGTCAATCATGATCTTTAATCTAAATAAATGCGCACGCTCAACATCTTTTAAAGAAACACCACTGAAAGTATTTACTAGATAGTACATGACTTCATCTAAAATCCACTCATACTACCCAAACATCTCCCCTTGTTGCTTTAGAGGCTGCTTAGACCATGGTACAATCCTACACACATTTTGGGAATGCAAATTACTAAAACCTATATGGACTTCAGTGAACCGTATTATAGATAAACTTGCTGGTAAACATATTATTTTAAAGCCACAATGTTGCCTTTTATTCTGTAGATTTCCCGATCTTGACAAATCTCAGAACATTCTAGCACATACTCTCTGTAGCGCTACACTATGGATGATCGCTTACAATTGGAAATCATCCACACTCATTTGGCAACAAATTATAAATAGAATGTCCATGATTAAATCTACAGAAAATATTTACCACACCTTAAAAGACTCTATACACATCTTTAATAGAAAATGGGATCAATGGGACCCTCTCAATATGTAATCTATTAAATAACCACTTTGATCTGTATACTGCATCAATATAACTATTATGTTTTATAGTAATCTATATTACTATCTTACCGTTTCTCTGTAACAGAATATGTATTATATGCATTTTTAATTTTGTATACAACCTTCAAATAAAAACGTTTGTAAACAAAAAAAAAAAAATATAAAAAAAAATAAAAAGTCCTTAAATCTATCCCATAGATTATAGACACTATACCATTTGTGCAAACCAATCAATATACCCTTATTGGAATTTTTTTATGTAGCAAAATACATATTGACCCTAAATTCATGAAAAATGTGATTTTTTACATTTTTTTATTGGATGTGTTTTATAGCACAAAGTAAAAAATATTGGTTTTTTTTTTCAATTGTCTGTATTTTTTGTTTATAGGTCAAAAAATAAAAACCGCAGAGGTGATCAAATACCACCAAAAGAAAGCGCTATTTGTGGGAAAATAGGACATCAATTTTATTTGTGTACAGCGTCGCACGACCGCGCTATTGTCAGTTAAAGTAACGCAGTGCCTTATCACTAGGGTTGCCACTTTTTCTTCAAGTCAAACCCGAACACTTTAGCGGCGTACAGCAATTTTTTTTCCTGTATAAATTATACATATATTTTGCAATTAAATAACATTTCTAATCATATGAAGTAAATAACAAGAGCCCCCCCCCTTTATATCAGAGTCCACAGAGTCCCCCTTTTACATCTGAACTCGCAGAGATCCCTTACACCAGGGGTAGGCAACCTCGGCACTCCAGCTGTGGTGAAACTACAAATCCCATTATGCCTCTGCCTCTAGGAGTCACGCCTGTGATTGTCAGGGTCTTGCAATGCCTCATGGGACTTGTAGTTTCACCACAGCTGGAGGGCCGAGGTTGCATACCCCTGCCTTACACTGTAAGGGGGGACTCTGATGTAAGGTAGAACTCTGGGGACTCTGACATAAGGGATGCTCTAGGAACCCTGACTTAAGGGGGAACACTGAGAACTCTGATGTACGGAGAGGACTCTGATGTAAGGGAGAACACTGTGGCCTCTGGTGTAAAGGGGAACTCTGATGTAAGGAGTGCTCTGAAAACCCTGATTTACCTTAGTGTACTCACTCAGAGGCAGGAGAGAGAAGGGGGAGACTTCACTCACCCCTTGGCAGTCAGCACCTCTCATCCAGATGTATCTGAGGCTGCTGGACTTCAAATTTCTGGCCCCCACTTTCCCTATCTAAAGGCACAGTGCTGGGGATTGGAGTGCGGGCAGACACGGGGGGTAGGGGCAGGAGGAAGAGGAGCAGGTCGAGTCCTCTCTCCTCTCCCGTCTTTGTGTATTTGTGGGGGGGTAAGAGAGTGTAACAGACACTCTTTGCTTAGACAACTGCAGCCAGCAACCCTTCTGGGAAGCCATAGTCCAGTCTGAATACTGTGTCCGGGTTTCAGGTGGTCTGATACCCGGACACATGATTCCAAACCCGAACTGTCTGGGTGAATCAGATGGCAACCCTACTTATCACTAAAAATGACCAGGTCAGGAAGGGGGTAAAACCTTCCGGAGCTGAAGTAGTTAAAAAGCAAGCAGTGTACATGACTGTGACCTGGTATCAGGCTCTTGCAGTTGGTGTACAGCAGGGCTGGAGGGGGAGAGGCTGTTTTGTTATCATTTAATGGGCTATTTTATATCTTGCTATTTTTGTCTGGAATTCTGCTTTAAGTTTATAAATCCAGTCAAGATGGTTTTAATTCGACAGTCTGACTATTCAGTAGTGAGATATTAGAAATTGGCAGGGTTACATATGAAAGATTTACACTTTGCTTATTATCTGCTTTTCTCTGTCTGACATTTCAGCTTGTGTCAGGTTAGTGGTCACCAGTAGAGTTGAGCGAACACCTGGAAGTTCGGGTTCTGCTGGTCCGTCCGAACTTCGTGACAAAGTCCGGGTCCGGGTCCGGACGGAACCCGAACGATCGCACGGCAAGGCAGGCCTGGGCCTGGGCCTGAAACAGTGCTTCAAGCCTGCCTGGTCGTCTTGGGCTTGAAGGTCCACAAGCGAGTTGAGATGACCACTGGTGATTGGACTGTGTTCGACTTTACAGTCTGTCTCTTTTCGTCTATTATTCGTTTCACATTTAGAAAGTATACATTGGGACGGTTAAAGATTATAGAGTGATGACTTATCAGTCTGACAGCTTAATTTTGGTAGAACTGACCTAAATATTTGAATTTCGTCTTAAGGTCTGTTTTTATCGTTCTATATTTTATCGGGTAATTTACTATTGTTT
>BLSH010086440.1:1144043-1154372 GCA_018402905.1 Glandirana rugosa
AAGTAATCACTGTCTAAAGTACGCAGGTGTAAAACCGTTTAGGTTGTGACTTGGTCAAAGAACTGCTTGCTAAGTTTTGTGAAACTGGTTCAGTGTTGGATTTGCCAAAATGTGGACGCATGAAATCTGTCACTAATGAAGAAACATCAGTGGCTGTCCTAGCTTCATTCAGCAAGAGCCCACAGCGTAGCACTCGCCGCATGTCACTGGAGAGTGGCATTAGTCAAACATCCCTTTGGCGGATATTAGCTACTCACAAATGGCACCCTTACAAACTCCAGCTACTGCAGCATCTCAACGAGGATGACCCAGATCGGCGCACTGAATTTGCAGAATGGGCAAAACAAAAATTGGAACAGGACCCTCAGTTTACGCAGAAGATTTTGTTCAGTGATGAGGCAAACTTTTATGTGAATGGTGAAGTTAACAAACAAAACCACCGCTATTGGTCTGACACTAACCCACATTGGACAGATCCCTCCAAGACTGTTGGAACCAAAAAATTGATGGTATGGTGTGGTATATGGGGTACAAAGATAGTGGGGCCATTCTTCATCAATGGAAACCTCAAGGCCACTGGATATGCGAAATTGCTACATGATGAAGTGTTTCCCTCTTTATGCACTGAAGCTGGCACATTCCCTGAGTTTTTCCAGCAAGATGGTGCGCCACCACATTATGGGTGTCAGGTCCGAGCATTCCTAGATGAACAGTTTCCTGGAAAGTGGATTGGTCATCGTGGGCCAGTTGAATGACCCCCAATGTCTCCCGATCTGACCCCCTTAGACTTTTATCTTTGGGGTCATCTGAAGCCAATTGTCTATGCTGTGAAGATACGAGATGTGCAGCACCTGAAACTACGGATACTGGAAGCCTGTGCTAGCATTTCTCCTGCGGTGTTGCTATCAGTGTGTGAAGAGTGGGAGAAGAGGGTTGAATTGACAATCCAACACAATGGGCAGCACATTGAACACATTTTATAAGTGGTCAGAAACTTGTAAATAACTCATGAAAGAATAAAGTTACGTTAAAACCAAGCACACCATTGTTTTTCTTGTGAAATTCCCAATAAGTTTGATGTGTCCCATGACCCTCTTCCTATTGAAAAAACAAAAGTTGGATTCCAAATGGCCGGCTTCAAAATGGCCACCATGGTCACCACCCATCTTGAAAAGTTTCCCCCCTCACATATACTAATGTGCCACAAACAGGAAGTTAATATCACCAACCATTCCCATTTTATTAAGGTGTATCCATATAAATGGCCCACCCTGTACTCTGAACTGTATGATATATATACACTATATTGACTTACTGCACACTACACTGACTACCTGTCTAATCTCCATTCATTCACTATATAGACCGCTGTGTAAGCAGCAGCCTTATATAATGTGGAGCATGGACTTAGCACCCTGCCTTTGGCAAACTTCCCGCAAGCGCCCCATTTGTTTGTTTGTTCTACAAACAAATCAACAACTGATGTTCGACTCGAACATCAAGCCCATCCTTAGTATATGTATAGGTACACCCTCACCTTGTAAAACAACCCATTCACTTTAACCACTTGCTGCCTCGCTGCAGCTGTAGGCTCCGTTACATATATATACATGATTGTGCTTCTTCCGGGTTTGGATCACACAGCGCACACCCTGGGGTGCGCATCTTGCTCCTCCTGTGACCGCTGTGTCCATCAGACACAGTGGATTACTGTTACCGGTAATCGGTAACCAGGTATCATGTGATCAATATGATTGGTCATAGCGATCATATGATAAAAATGTAAAAACCTGCCAGAAATGTTTGAATGGCTTTTCCATTCATGAACAGTGCTGAAAACTCAAAAATGGACAGTTAATTATGGGGTAATACAGGCTGGTACCTGAGTACTTAATGTCATCTTTAGTAAATGTAGTAGTAAATACTTTTAATATGCTTTCTTTGCATTTCAATACTTTAAATCTCTTAAATAAAAGAATGCACAAAAAAAAAAAAAAAAAAAAAGGTCATCCCTATAAAGTGTTCCTGTTATGCTGCCCTGTATGGGCAAATAACAGGTCCACTTTAATGATTTTTTTAATGAACATATAACCGCAATAATTGGTGTTTTTATATGCCTAGAGATCGGAGTTAATTGGCAAATGACTCACCAGGTTTTCTAACTGAGCACAGGGGGCTCACAAATGCTCCATCCCAGTTATGGAGGCAGAAAGCAATGCTGGAGATGGTGGCCCAAGGCTATCAAAGTTAACGCTGGCTCATTAGGGATAAGAGATGAAAACCAATCAGCACATTTGTAAACAAAGTTCTTTAGCTTTTAGAAATGAAACATTAATGCTGCTTAATGCTGATTAGGAGAATTATTCATACAGTCGCTGCTACCTATTGCATTTTTTATTGCAATTAACAGGTAAATAAACAACATAGCTGCAAATAAACAGAGATAATCTGCTGTGAATTTCAGATGTGGACAGAAAAACAAATTGCATAGCCAGAAGCTTCTTAAAATACCATTGGGGTTCATGTACAAAGGCAAATGCATACATCTCTATATATTCCCATTAATGCCTAATGCTCAGACACAAGGCTGGTGAACACACAATGGTCCCCGGTAACCCTAAAGCCAAAATGAATAGTCCTGGAAAACATTTCAAGTAACTTCAGGTTGTAAGGAACAATTAGAAATCATATCTTATCTTTGTCAAATCTTTTTTAAGAATACAGAATAACAGATTACTCAACACAGACATGCCAACAGAGATATTTTGACCTTTTGCAGGAGGAATATTAGCTATGCTTTTTGCCTAATATAAATTAATTTGCATATCATTGCTCACAAAAGATAATGTATGCATAGATGCAGGAAAATCCAAGACATAAAAAGCTCTGGGCTGCCTGAGCAGACTGGACTCCACCCTCCAACCGAATCATCATTTTGGGTGGGCCTATCCAAAATCAATCTTAACCACTTACCACCCCGGAAGGTTTTCCAGCTTTAGGACCAGAGCACTTTTTGCGATTCGGCACTGCGTCGCTTTAACTGACAATTGCGCAGTCGTGCGGCGTTGTACCCAAACAAAATTTGCGTCCTTTTTTTCCCCACAAATAGAGCTTTCTTTTGGTGGTATTTGATCGCCTCTGCGTCATTTCTGATCGCCGCTATAAACAAAAGAAGAGCGACCATTTTGCAAAAAAACTCTCAAAAATTCAAATCCAAAAAAATATATAAAAAAACATTTTTTTCACCGGTTTTGGCCGATTTATATTCTTCCTCATATTTGTGATAAAAAAAAAATCACAATCAGCGTTTATTGATTGGTTTGCGCAAAAGTGGCCGCGTTTACGGATGAGAATTCATTTCTGGGGTTTTATTTTATTTTATTTTTTTACTAGTAATGGCGGTGATCTGCGATTTTTAGCGGTACTGCGATATTGCAGCGGACATGTCGGACCATTTTGGCACTTTTTTGGGACCATTGACATTTATACAGCGATCAGAAATTTAAATGTCCACTGATTACTGTGTAAATGTCATTGGCAGTGAAGGGGTTAACTGTGTTCCCTGGGTGTGTTCTTACTGTGGGGGGGTTGGGCTACCATGGGCATGAGAGATCTAACTGATCCCAGTGATAGGGATCAGTAGATCTCCCTTGCCTGCACTAACAGAATGGGGAACCACCGTGTTTACATCGGCGTTTCTCCGTTCTTTCCCTCTGCCTGCTCATTGCGGCTCGCTGGCGGACATTGGGTCCGCCCTAGCCGCGGGCACACTCCTCAGGAGTGCGGCCTGCGCGCGCCCCCTAGCGGCTGTTTGCAGATCGCCGTCTTTTTATGGCGATTCGCGCACAGCATCCCAACTGCCGCCGTGAAAAGACGGCACGCGGTCGGGAACTAGTTAAACAGCAAAGAAGCGCACAGTTTAAAGCGGAGTTCCAGTCCTCCAATTAATTTTTCTTTTTAAATACTGTGTGTCCACTTCAAATGCAACATTTAGATAATAACATTTATTTATTTATTTTATTTATTTCAGGTACTTACATAGTGCTGTCAATTTATGCAGCGCTTTACATATACATTGTACATTCACATCAGTCCCTACCCTCAAGGAGCTTACAATCTAAGGTCCCTAACTCACATTCATACTAGGGCCAATTTAGACAGGAGCCAATTAACCTTCCAGCATGTTTTTGGAACCACTGTGCCGCCCAAGATTAATGTTGTCCTTTTATTTAATGTTTAAAACAAACCTGATCTTGGCAGCAGGCAGGGTCCATCTCTGCTTTAGATGCCTAAAGCCCTCTTGTATTTGTTTCTGGGATTCAGTACAGCTGGCTACCCAGCATGCACCTCCAGATCTCACGCCTGTGTAGTAATTCCACTGTGTATCGCTCTTTCGCCCCCGATCACATTGCTATAGCAATGACGGAGGAAGCGGAAGTTCCCACCCCGTTGCTATAGCAACCTGTCAATCAAAGAAAATCCAGAGTAGGGAGGCTCCAATTCCTCCCTGTAGATACTCATCCTTAAAAATGGACGCCTAACTCGGCCTGTTCATGTCATTTCCGGTCCGGAAATCGCACAAGTTTTTGGTCAGGGGAGGGCTGGGCCAGGGGGCAGTGGCAATTGCCCCCCAGGCCACCCCAACTTACATTCAAAATGGCTGGCGGCCGTTGCCCACTGACAATATTTTCTTTTTGTGGAGGAAGTAGGGGCCAGGGGCACGGCCCCCAACTAACTGCAAGCAGAGGGGGTCACCCAGAGCCGGCCCTACCACAGATTATGTCTATTATAGGAGCTGGTCCAGGAGTCGGGACCTCGTATGACAGCGTCCACGCCAGGCAAGCAGGAGATCCCCACTCTTTGTAATCCGGCGGCTCTCCTTTTTCTGCATTGCAGGCTGCATTGGAAGGGCACTGGTGAGGCTGCATTGATGGGCACTGATGAGGCTGCAGGGCACTGATGAGGCTGCATTGATGGGCACTGATGAGGCTGCACCTCCTTTGTTGCTATTAACATTAAATTATGTTACCACATTGTATCATATTTGTCTTGCTTCATAACATCAATATCTATTATAAAACCAGGTGGGCATGGATGGTGAGCTTATTCGGTGGTTCAATAGGCCACTTTACTGGACTTGCCCCCCAGGCCTAAGGCTGCCAGCCCTCCCCTGTTTTTGGTATTAGGTGATTCCCATGGACTGCTATGATTGATGATGCTGATATCCCAGGAGTCCATGGAAATCGCCTACTTACGTCATCGCCTAGGCGGCCAGAGCCAGAAGTGCTCCATGCAAGAAGTAAAAAAAGGTATTTAAAAAAAAAAAACTATTTGCCATTTTAAATATAAATGAGGATATGCATTGGATTGATTCCAAGTTGAAAAAGCGGAAATCCGCATTAATTTGCCATCATTGCTTTTGTGATTGAGAGATATTTCAAAAGTTTCCCGCATATCAATGACGTTTTTAAAATCCAAGCTTCCCTTTTCTTCTACCTGTCTGAGTTTTCAACATATTCCAGTGTAGAATCCACAAGAGGTTGCACGGTTTGGAAATACCGCATTGGTAGCCCTCTAGTGGATTTTTCTTAGGAATCTTTGAAGCACTGACATTTCCATGACTCAATAGGTCAGACTGCAAGCCAATTTCATAACTCAAGGGCAGGGGGAGTCTTCTCTTTTTTTTAATCTTGTGGGAAATACACTATATTGCCAAAAGTAGTATACAATTGTCTAAAACAGTGTTTCTCAATCTTTTTTCAGTCAAGGCACCCTTTAAAATTATGGACAGTCTTGAGGCACCCCATTTTAAAATGTAAAAAACGATTCTAATAGCTTTACCCAATGCAGCAACCTCCACACGTAGAACATTCAACTTTAGAAGTGATTTATTCTTCCAAAGCATATACATTTTCACCTAGACAAGATGTGGGGAAAACACAACAGCAATGAAACCCTTTTTTTTTTTAAGTAGAGTAAGACTGGAACTTCCATAAGGTTTTAATTGCTGTCTTTGTCAAAGTTGGGGATTTCTACTTACTTCCTGGCCCACTGACAACCCATACTGTACACTAGGACAGGAAATGAGGGGAAATCTTCTGAGTGGGGCCACAGAGAGCATCAAATCCTAATGGAAGTTTTCTTCTATCCAACCAAAAATGAAAATGAATGTGATAGGATATACACTTGAAGACATTTATCTAAATGAGTCCAAGTAAATGTTTCTCTGTATATTGCTCAGTAGTGAAATCAAAGAATATGTTCTCATAATTATGACCACTATAATGCTAAACAAGGCAAAAGAGATGCAGTTATTTGGTAATTATGTTGGCTATGCCAGAAATGGTGCACTTGATCGTGCTTTGGAAGGTTTACAATTTACAATATCATTTCATGCTTGCTTTTTATATTACACTGATTGCTCTTCCATTTACTGAATAAAAGCTTTTACAACATTAATGACTTAAACCAATAGATGAATCAAATTAAAGAGGGAATTATTGAAATACAGTCCAGCTTAACCTTTGAAGGAAATGCCTTTATACAAAAATGTTCAAATGAAATGCCGTAGATGTTGTTTAATGTTTAAATATTGAAAATTAGTATTAATCTTAAAGGGAAATAATCATGTTTTATATATTCTTTATTTGGTGTGTTCAAAAGTAAAAAAAATATTTTAATGCTTGTATAATGACCAACATGATATACACACACACACTATATTACCAAAAGTATTGGGACACCTGCCTTTACACGCACATGAACGTTAATGGTATCCCAGTCTTAGTCTGTAGGGTTCAATATTGAGTTGGCCCACCCTTTGCAGCTATAACAGCTTCAGCTCCTGGGAAGGCTGTGCACAAGGTTTAGGAGTGTTTATGGGAATGTTTGACCAGTCTTCCAGAAGCACATTTGTGAGGTCAGGCACTGATGTTGGATGAGAAGTCCTGGCTCACAGTCTCCCCTCTAATTCATCCCAAACGTGTTCTATTAGGTTGAGGTCAGGACTGGTGCAGGCCACTTAAGTTCCTCAACCCCAAACTAGCTCATCCATGTCTTTATGGACCTTGCTTTGTGCACTGGTCCAAATCATTTGTTGGAGGGGGGATTATGGTGTGGGGTTGTTTTTCAGGGGTTGGGCAAATCAGGAACATGGATCAATGCCTTTTCCTAGGCAAAGGACCTCCCAGTGACCTAGGAAAAGTGTGTGTGCTACTCAGGCTCGATAGGAAGGGGGTATGTAGACGGTGCATCCGCAGCTGCTGCTGGAGTGCTCACAGGGGATGAAGCCCGTCCTGGCTCCTGCAAAGGTTCAAGAAAGGAAGGGTGACCCTTAAAAGTCTCACATCCATGGCGTCCTACTGCAATGATTGGAGTGGCAACCTCAGCCTAGACTCTGACCAGGCTGAGGTTGCCACCCCAATCATTGCAGTAGGATGCCATGGATGTGTGACTTTTAGGGGTCACCCTTCCTTTCTAGAACCAAAGCACCTCCCACACAGCGAGAAAGCGCAGGCTGGGCACACAGTTAACCCTTTGATCGCCCCTGATGTTAACCCCTTCCCAGCTAGTGTCATTAGTACAGTGACAGTGCATATTTTTTTATCACTGTATTAATGTCACTGGTCCCCAAAACGTGTCAAAAGTGTCAGTTAGTGTCCGATTTGTCCACCGCAATATCGCAGTCGTGCTATAAGTCGCTGATCAACGCCATTGCTAGTAAAAAGTAAAATAAAAAATTAAAGTTTCCCATAGTTTGTAGATGCTTTAATTTTTTATGCAAACCAATCAATATACGCTTACCAAAAATATGTAGCAGAATACATACTGGCATAAATTGATGAAGAAATTTGAATCTTACATTTTTTATTGGAAATGTTTTATAGCAGAAAAAAAATATTGTTTTTTTTTTTCAAAATTGTCGGGCTTTTTTTTTTTATAGCGCAAAATATAAAAAACGCAGAGGTGATCAAATACCACCAAAAGAAAGCTCTATCTGTGGGGAAAAAAAGGACATACGTTTTATTTGAGCACAGCATTGTACGACCGCGCAATTGTCTGTTAGAGTAATGCAATGCCATATCACAAAAAATAGTCTGGTCATGAAGGGGGGGGGGGGGGTAAATTTTCTGGAGGTCAAATGGTTAAAGCAAAACTTCACTCTCTCAATCAGCATTAACTAAACACAGTGGCTAAGTGGTTAGAACTTCTGCCTGGAAACACTTGGCTTGTCGGTTTGAATCCCAACCACAGCACTATTTTCCTGGAGTTTGCACGTTCTCCTTGTGCCTGCATGGGTTTTCTCCGGGTATTCTGGATTCCTCCCACACTCCAAAGACATGCTGGTAGGTTAATTGGATCCTGTCTAAATTGATCCTAGTATGTGTGTGTATGAATGTGAGTTAGGGACCTTAGACTGTAAGCTCCTTGAGGGCAGGGACTGATGTGAATGTACAATATAGATGTATATTGATGATACTATATATGTACCTGCAATAATAACACATTTTTAATCCTTTATCATATTTAAACAATTTGTTTACATTTCCTCGGTTACTGGTTTCCAGGCCTAGGCAAATGATCCCATAAATCCCAGGAGTCTTCAGGTTGGGTTCACACCCATGTGAATTGAATGCTGATTTCTCCACATCCAATTCCCATAGCAGGAGATTGTGATTGGCTCTCTATGGAGCCGGTTCACACATCTCCGCTGTGGCTCCGGTGCAAATTTGCACAGGGGTATTGTGCATCTTTTGCTCTGTTTCAGGTCCAAATTCAGGCCAAAATTTGGGCTGAAATTGGACTTAAAACGGTGAATGGAGATGCACCGGACCCCTGCTGTGAGACGCATGCAGCAATAGGGTGAACCCAGCCTTAGGATGGAAGGAGGGGTGTCCTCAGCTAAGCACACCCTTCCACCTCCCTAAGCTAAGAGCAGAAGGATTCCAGGAAGTAATGCTATGTTTGGGCTGAAACCTGCTTCTTCTTGGTAGCTATCCCACCGGGTCTATTGTGAACTGTGAACGAATGGGAAGTGATCTGTGCTAAGCGGCTTCCTGTTCATTCACAAACTGGAGGGCAGTCTTTTCAATATGAAACCAAAAATCAAGAACACGGGGACCTCAAACTAACTGGGGGAAAGTTCAAAACTAATCTTAGAAAGTATTATTTTACTGAAAGGGTGGTTGATGATTGGAATAAACTACCAACAGAGGTTGTGAGACAGTCAACAGTAAATGGCTTCAAACATGCTTGGGATAAACATAAATCTATAGTCAGACAACAAGGTTAATGTAAAAAAAATAAAAAAATAAATAAAAAAATAAAAAATAAAAATAAAAAGGGGCAGACTCGATGGACTACTCAGTCTTTTTCTGCCGTCACTTTTCTATGTTTCTATGTAACTGAAACGTACTAAATACAGTTTACAATGCTTCAGTTATGATTGAACACAGTGAGTGTGTTCTCTGCGTTCATTTAGAAAAGGAAAATGACAGTAAATTACATTTCTTCTAGCTTCTTCCCCCACTCTCCATCCTGAAACATAGTGATTGGGGTGTGCCCAGGCACACCTGGCATACCCCCTGCACACACCTATGGGTAAAATTTGGATTTCTTCATTTTCTAGTCTCCAGGATAGAACGTGAAAGTGAACCTATCAAACATGTTCACAGCCAGCGATAAAAACTCAAGACAGGTCTTAATCCTTCCTCGTTCTACCTAACATTTTAACTCCACTTTGGACATCACAATTTGTCAGCTATGTGCAATTTTCGTCATTTCTGCTTTTGAAAACATTCTTTTTTTAGAGAAAAAAGCAAGACTTGAAGATTACCAACTCTCTCTGTCCAATCCAACATGAATACATAGAAATCCTGTACAACAATTTGTGGTACTTGTATGAGCACTAAATTCTGAAGACCCTTACCTTGTCTGTATTCTCCACATTGGAAGAATCTAGAATATTCCGTATGACAAAGGGCGACAACCTAACCTGTCTCTCTCAACCATTAGAAGTTCAGAACGAAAAAAGAGATTTTTTTCTTACAAAAGTTTTCGTCTTTACTGCTTTTAACGTGTATCGACTGTTTAACACTACAGGTTTCACCTCAATTTTACAATCCATCTTGCTCCTTCCTAATTCTGGACAGAACTCAAAAATAGCGACCGACACTTGTACAAACTATCCAAGTGAAAGTGCAAGATAGGACCTCTGATCTTTTACTTCTTTAGGTTTAAAATGGGTATCCACACACGTCCCCCATACGGTCCACACGGACCCGTGTGGGGTTAGTGATACAAAGTCCTACCTCTCACCCCCTTCTTCGA
>BLSH010086440.1:1155663-1176868 GCA_018402905.1 Glandirana rugosa
TTTTGGATTTGTATTTTAGCAAAAAGGAAGAAATTTGTTTTTTTTTTTGCAAAATTGTCGCTCTTCTTTTGTTTATAGCGGCGATCAGAAATGATGCATCGGTGATCAAATACCTCCAAAAGAAAGCTCTATTTGTGGGAAAAAAAGGACGCAAATTTTGTTTGGGCACAACGTCGCACGACCGCGCAATTGTCAGTTAAAGCGACGCAGTGCCGAATCGCAAAAAGTGCTCTGGTCCTAAAGTGGGAAATCCTTCCGGAGCTGAAGTGGTTAAAGAGTAGGGATGAGTTAAAACTCACGCTTTGTTTTAATTGGGGAGATTTCCCTTCAATTCCTGTCCAGTAGACACAAAAGGAAGTGATAGAAAATCTTTCCAAAGTGAGGAAAGTCATCCTTGCCCAGTACAAGTACGAGAAATTTACTCATGTTGCTGATAACTGTAAGATCTCTCTAAAGTAAAGGAAATCTCACCTTAGTTGTCACCAGAACAAGTGTCCCCATTGGAAGATTTCCCCTCTACTCCTGTTTTTGTAACTCAAAATGTTGGATTGTCCCTCACTTTCAGTCGCAATGACAATGGTTACTAACACAAGTAGAGGGTGAATATCCTCAGCAAGGATACCGTCAGCAATAAAAACCTGACGCAGGTCCTTCCTTCCCTACACTATTCAAAACAAAGGAACAAAGTTTGGGCTTTAGATACAATTTAATTAAGCAGCGTGGCAGCACCATGACCATAGGGTCAGTGCTGTTGCTTAGTAGTGTTGCAGGTAAAGATTAAAAAAGAAAGACTAAAAAAAAACCAACAAACATGTTATACATACCTGCTCTGTGGTTGTGCCCTACCAGCGGTCCTGGCTCCTCCCCCCTGCTGAGTGCCCCCAATAGCAAGCCTCTTGCTATGGGGCTCGCTCCCTAGCCCTGCTCTGTGTATCCATTCACACACAAAGTGTGACTCAGCCCCGCCCCCTGTTCTCTCCTCATTGACTCCCTGGCTGTGAATGACAGCAGCAGGAGCCAATATCTCCTGTTGCTGTGTAACCAATGGGGAGAGAGAGACCTGGGAGAGCCGCTGCTCTCATGCACATCACTGATTTGAGTTTGGGCTCAGGTAAGTATAAAGGGGGGCTGGGGGGTTGGAGCTGCGCCCAGAAGGGTTTTTTTTTTACCATAGAATGCATTAAAGTGGATGTAAACCCGGAAAAAAAATACTGACACTTCTACCTTGTACAGGAGAGGATTTCATGTCTTCTGTGCCCAGTTTTGCCACAAAGAGTTAATCCAACTCTGAGTAATGCTTTTATCTTTTTTCAGTAGGAAAAACCCGACTGAGGGAGAAATAGGAGACGTTTCATCCCGTGCTGTGTGACTGACGGGTTATATTCTTATCTCCTGCAAAAAGATCCCCACACCCCCCCTCCCATCTCCCCCAGCTCTCAATATAGAGCTGGGTGGGAATTCTTGTGACATCACAACTCCACCCACCGAGCTTCAGCAAAGAGAGACACCCACTGATTCCAGTGTTTTGCAATGCTGCTACAGTTGAAAAGGGTGACATTTGCAAGGTAGGGATACATGCAGGAGGCTTGCATATACATATACATTAATACTGTGCCATTTGTTTATACTGGGTGAGTGGTGGGTTTAGATCCACTTTAAGGTAACAAACATTGAGCCTTTAGGACCACTTTAATATATTTATTGTGGTTTGAATGCTTTAATGGCTTTAAATGACTTCTGAGGTTTAATATGGCTGCAAACCTCTGAAATGAAAAATGAGCAAAGCATACCCTTCTACAGTGTGTATTTGCCTCAAACTAAAGCACTGCATGAGACACCTCTGACAGTCTAACTTGACACCAGACAATCCCAGGAGATGGACCCATTCCTTCTCCAGCACACAGCCTCAGCTGTGCATGTTTCCTTATGCAACTGTGTAGAGGTGTGTGTGTCTATTCCTACCATTCAGGTCTCAGATTACACTGAGCTCCCTGAACTATGCTATGCGAGACATCAGATCTTCGTTTCCTACCTCTGGAAGCTCAGAAACGCTGTGCAAAATGTGTGATTTATGAAGGCATAGAGAAGAGAGGACTGAAGATAAACAGATACAGCTTATGTAGGAGGATTGGTTCAATCTCCATGTATAACCTGAAATTAGCCACTTCAGTGGGTATATGTAAGATATACCCCCCGCTTTTTGAGATGGGAATGAGGGACACTTATTAGCAAAAGTATGTAGGCACAGGACACACCTCGGTGGCGCCCCCTTAAAGGAAAATTATGCAAAAAAAAAGATTAGTTAGCCCTCAAGTGCTTTTTTTAACCACTACTATTCCTTTATATTGGCTTTTGACATTTACAAATGCAACAATTTAGAAATCGGATAAAAGGTTTGGCACTGTGAAACACTTTTTGAAAGACAAATAGTGTATTTTATATACAACTACGTAGATCAGACCAAAATGAGGGACAAATGAAGAGGAAAGAGGGACAGAGGGACTTTATTCCAAATCAGGGACAGTCCCTCAAAATCAAGGACAGTTAGGAGCTATGTGTAAGAGTTTACAACAACTTTAACCACTTAAGAATTGGAAGGATTTCCCACTGTGGGACCAGAGCACATTTTGTGATTCAGCACTGCGTCCTTTAACTGACAATTGCGCGGTCATGCGACGCTGTACCCAAACAAAATTGGCGTCCTTTTTTTTCCACAAATAGAGCTTTCTTTTGGTGGTGTTTGATCCCCTCTGCGTCACTTCTGATCACCGCTATTAACAAAAAAAGAGCGACAATTTTGAAAAAAAACATTTTTTTTTACTTTTTGCTACAATACATATCCCAAAAAAATATAAAAAAAAAACTAATTTATTCATCAGTTTTGGCCGATATATATTCTTCCTCATATTTGTGGTAAAAAAAATTGTCATCGGCAATTATTGATTGGTTTGCGCAAAAGTTGCCGCTTTTACAAACCATGAGAATTAACTTATGGCGTTTTTACTATTTTTTTTTTACGAGTAATGGCAGTGATCTGCGATTTTTATTGGATTTTTATTACTTTTTTAGGACCAATGACATTTATACAGCGATCAGAAATGTAAATATCCATTGATTACTGTATAAATGTCTTTGGCAATGAAGGGGTTAACCTGCAGGGGGCGATCTAGGGGTTAACTGTGTTCCCTAGGCGTGTTCTAACTGTGAGGGGGCTGGGCTACCAGGGGCATTAGCGATCTCTTACATGCTGCCTGACAGAGCGAAGAACCGCCGTGTTTACATCGGCGGTTCCCCGTTTTCCTTCTCTGCCAGGCAATCGCGCGGTAGCCGGCGGACATCGAGTCTGCCAGACCCACGGCCCTTCTGCTGGAGAGTGCAGCGGGCACAAGAGCGCGCCCCCGGTGGCACTCTCTCGCCCGCTAGCCACGCACGAGCGAGCCGCTGTTTATAAATGGCGATTCATGGGATCGTGCCACTCTGCAGCAGCAAATGTACGCGAGCCGGTCCGGAACCGGTTAAGGAACATTTTTTCAAATATCCTGGACCTGTTCTTGAGCCAAAACTGGCTCTTTGTTAGCTAAAAACATGATGATAGATGTTAAAGAAAAGAAATGGACCTTAAAGTCAACCTTAGACCTTGAGTAAAATTATAGGGGTCTGATAATGTTGAGTTAAATACAGTTTTGGTCCTAAGTTTACATACCCTGGCATAATTTATGATTTCTTGGCCATTTTTCAGAGAATATGAATGATAACACAAAAACATTTCTTTCACTCATGGTTAGTGTTTGGCTGAAGCCATTTAGTATCAATCAAACATGTTTACTCTTTTTAAATCATAATGACAACAGAAACTACCCAAATGACCCTGATCATAAGTTTGCATACCCTGGTGATTTGGGCCTGATAACATGCACACAAGTTGACACAAAGGGGTTTGAATGGCTATTAAAGGTAACCATCCTCACCTGTGATCTGTTTGCTTGCAATTAGTGTGTGTATAGAGGGTTTATGAGTTTCTGGACTCCTGACAGACCCTTGCATCTTTCATCCAGTGCTACACTGATGTTTCTGGATTCTGAGTCATGGGGAAAGCAAAAGAATTGTCAAAGGATCTGTGGGAAAGGTAATTGAACTACATAAAACAGGAAAGGGGTATAAAAAGGTATCCAAGGAATTGAAAATGCAGATCAGCAGTGTTCAAACTCTAATCAAGAAGTGGAAAATGAGGTTCTGAGGGGTTCTGTTGAAACCAAACCACGGTCAGGTAGACCAAATAGAATATCAGCCACAACTGGGCTTTTTGCCAAGAGGAATGGGCAGCTTTACCATCTGAGAAGATAAAGAGCCTCATCCACAAATACCACAAAAGACTTCAAGCTGTCATTGATGTTTAAGGGGGCAATACATGCCATTAAGTTAAATTTTGGTCTCATCACTCCAAATGACTTTGTGCCAGAAGGTTTGAGGCTTGTCTCTGTGCTGTTTGGCGTATTGTAAGTGGGATACTTTGTGGCATTTGCGTAGTAATGACTTTCTTCTGGTGACTCAACCATGCACCCCATCTTTCTTCAAGTACCTCCTTATTGTGCATCTTGAAACAGCCACACCACATGTTTTCAGAGAGTCCTGTATTTCACCTGACATTATTTGTGGGTTTTTCTTTGCATCCCGAACAATTTTCCTGGCAACTGTGGCTGATATTTTAGTTGGTCTATCTGACCGTGGTTTGGTTTCAACAGAACCCCTCATTTTCAACTTCTTGATTAGAGTTTGAACACTGCTGATTGGTATTCTCAATTCCTTGGGTATCTTTTTATATCCCTTTCCTATTTTATATAGTTCAACTACCTTTTCCCACAGTTCCTTTGACAATTATTTTGCTTTCCCCATGACTCAGAATCCAGAAATGTCAATGCAGCACTGGATGAAAGATGCAAGGTTCTGTCAGGAGTCCAGAAACTCATTGACCTTTTATACACACACACTAATAAAAGCAAACTGATCACAGATGAGGATGGTTACCTTTAATAGCCATTCAAACCCATTTCTGTCAACGTATGTGCATGTTATCAGGCCAAAATCACCAGGGTATGTAAACTTTTGATCAGGGACATTTGGGTAGCTTATGTTGTCATTATGGTTTTAAAAAAAGAGAAAACAGAGTTCATTGATAATAAATGGATTCAGCCAAACACTAACCATGAGTGAAAGAAAAGTTGTTGTATTATAATTCATGTTCACTGAAAAATGGTCAAGAAATCATAAATTCTGCCAGGGTATGCAAACTTATGAGCACAACTATATATATATATTGAGAGTCTGTCACTTTAAGAATTTATAATACCCTTGTTTCTTACTTTCCTTAGGCGTTTTTGTTTCTATCCCTGAGAAAACAAAACTCTTGGATATGTGATGACCTGAACTACTCCCTTTTGGCTTCAAGATTGACTTCTTATAAAAAAAAACTGTTTAAACTAGAACTGTCATGGCGCTGCCCATCTATCGTTTCACTTTCTATCGGTCACATGGGAAAACCACCCATTTAACTGCTCAATTGCTAATAGAAGATATGGACACTGATTGGACTAAGTTTTACCATCACACCTAGAATACACTACAACACACCCACATCTCATGCATATTCATACGTATAAATTGTTTAGCTGAATGTTTTGTAGATCAGGGATATTTCCTTCTTTGCTTGGCTCACCTGAGCTGGGTCTCTGCTTGTGTTTTATCTCCCACTGCAGTGTAAATAAAGGAAATGCACCTTTGATGTGGACTTATTATCTCATCTGAAAGGTCTTGTTTTAAGAATCCCAAATCTGATTTAACAACCTTGATGCAAGGTCAGATTATGTGGCAGCCCCCACCCCCTGCTCTCAAATGCTGCATGAAATGAAAAGTGTGAGGTTATAAAAAAAATATATACAAATAAACACCTCTATGCTGCAGCATCTCTGCGATGCTGCAGCTCTCCCCCACCGGCTCTACGACTGAGAGTTGAGCGACCACATGACTGCTGATCGCTTAGTTCTTCTTTTGCTCTGAGCAGAGAACATTCACTGTCATCTAATTTCTTTTACTTTCACTTTTGGTGATAATGGTAAACAGGTAAACAAATAGAGAGGGTGAATCTCCCTAACGTGGGGGCACAGACAGCAATGAAAACCTCACAGGTGTTCTAATCCATCTCCTCTCTATCCAAAACGAAAAAAATACCTTTATTTATACTTTCATTTAATCCCAGGCTTCCAATGGGCCTTCTTGCAAGATCTTGGGAAAGCTGAGGATCCCATATCCCACCAGAACATGCTCTTGTACAGTATTGTAGCATCATTTTGGGAGAATTGAGCTTTTCCAAGATCCCTCACCTGCATATTTTTTCAATGTGTTTTTTTTTTAGCTTTGTAATGCAGTGTTTTGTCGTTGCGGGGTAAGAGTGCCCACATATGCACTAACATGCAAGGTTCATTTTAATCCCAACCCTCTCCCTAAGCAGTCTGCATGGCCAAATTTGAGGCTAATTTTAGCTACATTTCAAAGACAAAAATAATAATTTTGCAGTGGCATCACTCCGCTCATCGCTCATGCCTACTCACACAAGCCCCCATCCCTCCAGGCCCCTATTGATTGGTATTTTTACAGTATCTTTGCTGAGGTTTTTTAACTTAGAATTTTTTTGTTTTATTGGTGAAAAATCGCTCTAGCTATAAGGTCACACTAAATGAAGATTTCAGCTTGGTTAGTTAGAGCTATTTATTTTTGAACGCTGCTTTCTGAATTAATAAATAAAAGCCATTGCTTTTAATTGCTTGTTAAAATTATTTGAGAATCATTTTTCTAAATGTGACTGAGGAGTCTGTGTACAGTGTTTGGAAAAGGATTTTTCCTACCTAAAAATATGATAAAGGAACACAAGGCAGCTCATTTATTCCCTAACTACCATCTGAGGCTCCTTCCATCTGTGTGCACAGACCAGTCACTGCACTCTTCTCCATACTGTTACTGTATGATAACTGCATAAAAACTGACAGAGAGTCTTTCAAACTTTAAAGTGGTATTAAACCTAAAACCAAAAAATGTAATTTATTGCAGCTTATCAATCCTCCAGATCCTCTGAGAGTTCCTTGCCATGAGATCCCATGTTGATCTTCCAGTGACCAGTATGAGAGAGTGAGAGCGATAACACCAAATTTAACACACCTGCTCCCCATTCACATCTGAGACCTTGTAACACTAACGAGTCACATGACACCGGGGAGGGAAAATGGCTAAATGGGCCCAATTTGGACATTTTCACTTAGGGGTGTACTCACTTTTGTTGCCAGCGGTTTAGACATTAATGGCTGTGTGTTGAGTTATTTTGAGGGGACAGCAAATTTCCACTGTTATACAAGCTGTACACTCACTACTTTACATTGTAGCAAAGTGTCATTTCTTCGGTGTTGTCACATGAAAAGATAGAATAAAATATTTACACAAATGTGAGGGGTGTATTTACTTTTGTGAGATACTGTATGTCCTGTTTATTTTAGATCCCCCTTTATAGTAGCACAAAGCACCCCCACAGCTGCAGAATACTGAAAGCCAAAGCTATAATAAGTTTCACTGAATGAGCGGTCTGGAGAAATCTCAATGAGACAGCTGATCTCCAGTCTACCGACAATAATTTATAAGGGTCCCTTTAAACAGCAACCGCAAATCAATGCTCATAATGGACAGCCTAAAGTTTCATCTTAAGGGCTCATTGAGCTACACAGTGTAGTGCCTGACCATCTAATTGTGCTAATCTTTGCAGCAGCAGCAATCAGAGCAGCAGACGGGAAACGGACAGAGGTATCGGTAAGAAAGGCTGCAATTTTGGATTTACTTTGTTTTGCGATTAAAATATTATTTTAAGACTGAACGAAAAAAATACACTTTTGTAGAGCACACAATTTCAGAAGAAAGGAAAGTAAAAAAAACAATTTCTCATCCAGTGTGATACTGGAACCTTTGATTTAAATGCCAAACTCTGCTAAAAACAATAACTGCGCAAAATAAATCCCCCTCGATCTATTTAATTTCGGTCCAACGGTTTAAATATTTAATTCCTCGGGGAAGGAATCAAAGTTTTCCTATCGCCTTGCGCAATATGCATATTCAGTAGGCCATATGATATAATCAGAGGGTCTCTCTGGAACTAGTGCCTTTGAAGTGGCTTAAACTGCGTGTTTAGAATGGCTTCTAGACATTTGAAGGGGGAACCTGTTTCAAACAGATTAACACCTGCCAGCAAATTGGACAAAAAGCAATTCAATCGAGGGGTAGATCGGATTAGGTCCTTAATAATCTGCAATCGGTTGTATCAATATTCAACTCTAGATAAAGTGCTGAAAATAGGCTATTTTGAAGTCTTGTGTGGTGCTAAGCTTCTCCAAAATAGGTACTATTAAGGAGGAACTGAACTCTGCAAGCTGTGTCCCAAAAAAAGGCCAAAGAACTAGTTACTAGTAATGTCTGCCATCTACTCACAGCTGACTTACCATACCTTGTTCTGCACTGTGTCTTTGTGTGGAGGTGGACATTTTGGTAGAGGTAGGGCTTTGCTTCCTCATGTCAGCACCTCCAGCAAGGAGAACAGTGAGCAGCACAGTAATGGGATCACCATATCTCACTAACTCACTGTTCTCCTGAGACTAGCAGTAATAGGCAGCAGTGCATTTCACACTGCAGATATACAAATATTAGACTGTAGGCATGCCTCCCAACTTTCTGAAATGATAAAGAGGGGCACCTTTTAGCACACAGTATGTAGGCAAAGGACATGTCCCAGCTACAGCTCCGGTTAAACAGACCACAAAGATCTAATATGCAGAAAACAATTGGGTAAACCACACAAGTCCTTTTTTGACCTCTAATTTTCCTTCACATTGGCTTTTGAAAGTAACAAATACAGTAATATAGAGGTTGGATAAAAAGTTTAATGCAGCATAACGATTTTGGCAGTAAAATAGAACATTTTGTATGTAGCGTTACCCCCATGGGGACCGCTAAAAGATGACTGCCCCCAAAGGTTGCCCTGACCTTGCAAGCCACCCAACACCTCTGATACCCTGGGTTCAGACATGTTTCAAAGGTTAAAGTAGAAGTAGAAGTATGGGCAAAACTTAAATTTTCATTTTGGATAGATTAACCAATACAGAACTGCGCTATAGCCAAAAGACGGCTACATCGCGGCTCTGAAAATCTGGGCGGACGTCCTGCCTCGTGCACACTCCCCGCGCGCACTCGCAGCCTGCGGCGGCGCGCTCTCACGGCCGCCGCACGCTGCGTGGGCGTGCCCGCGGGTAGGGCAGACTCGATGTCTGCCCGAGACCTGCCGATCACTTGTAGCAGCCTCAGAACGGGGAACCGCCGATGTAAACACGGCGGTTCTCGGGATCAATTAGATCTGTTATGTCCCGACCAGCCCCGCCCCCCACAGTTAGAACACACCCAGGGAACACTGTTAACCCCTTCACTGCCCCCTGCAGATTAACCCCTTCACTGCCAGTGACATTTATACAGTTTTGATTGCGATTTTTTTTACCAAAAATATGTAGAACAATATATATTGGCCAAAACTGATGAATAATTTTCTTTTTTATATTTTTTTTTGGATATTTATTATAGCAAAAAAGTAAAAAATATTGTTCTTTTTTCCAAAATCATCGCTCTTTGTTTGTTTATAGTGCAAAAAATAAAAACCGTTATTATATATAATATATATATATAATATAACCGTTATATCATAAAAAAATTGTTTGGGTACAACGTCGCACGACCGCGCAATTGTCATTCAAAATGTGACAGCGCTGAAAGCCTAAAATTGGTCTGCGCAGGAGGGGGGTTTAAGTGCCCAGTAAGCAAATGGTTAAGAAAGGGTTATGACAAATTGTAGCAAAGTAAACAAGTATTTCTTTACTTTAAGTTCCTTAGGCAAATAAGCGCAAAAATATCTTAGGCAAATATCATTCAGTATGAAACTCTTACTTCTGAAAGGTATGAAAAAGGCAAGCAGTGTAACGGAAAATCGCCATAAATAAACAGTAATAAACAATTTGCCCTGCAAGAGCCCATGGCTCCAGGTGTGAAAGGCAAAAGCGTGACCTTTTGTGTCAGACTGCTCCCTCAGTCCTGATGCCACGAACCCAGCAAGTTTGTAGCAATATTATAACAAGCCATTAGAAATAGAATACTAAGCTGAGTGGAGTTCCCCTTTATGTGTGCAGGGTTCCCCTTAATGTATGCAGACTTAATGCACAAAGTCCTTTGATTGGAAGGAGAAAGGAGGAGTCCTTGTGCTGTAGTTGTCCGGTGTCTTCAGCTAGCTCAATCAGTGCCCAGAAGTGTTGCTGTGCATTGGTGACCAGCAACAAGAACAACAAAGTAAAGTGTCTCCTTGTGTGACTTTAGTGTGAAGAAATAAGATAAAAGTGTCTGCATGCAGTGTCTTTCTGGGGTGTACACAGGGTGGGCTTCTGCTCGCTCACCAATCCAGAAGAAACCAAGGCTCAAGGGAAAAGGACGACCCAGAACAGGCTCTTCAATAATCTGCAACCAGTAGAAGACCCCTAGCTGCTCGCCTGGCATCACAGGCCACACCGTCTGCTTGCAGCTCCCAAGTGATTGGATTCCTGCTTAACACTGAAGACCCTTGTCCTAATAATGACTTCTCCCCAGACCAGGCATTTATCTCCTCTCCCAGCATTCTCTCTCTCTCTCCCAGCCAGCTGGAACTTGTAGTCTGTAGCATTCTGGTTCCCATGCAAATCCTGGCTCCTTGGACTACATATCCATATCCTTGGACTGATACCCTACTCCCAGCTGTGGTCTCTGCTTGCTCTGTATTGAGGAAATGATGATACAATGCCCAGGCTGAGCACTAGAGGAAAACAAGCTCACTGCAGCCGTTGTTACCAAATGTCCATGATAACACAGGTAGGTTAGTCAGCACCTGGCTACATGCATAAAGATGCACACATGAGCCCAAAAGAGAGACAACTGAGCAGGGGCATACCTTGAGCATTTGGCACCAGGGGCAGATCCTATATGTGGCAAACCCCCCCGCTGATGCTATATCTGGCACCCGGCAGCCTCCCCCCGTAGATACTATATCTTGCACCCCCCACGTGGATCCTATATCTGGCACCCCCCAACATTCAAATGTAAAAACAGCCCATTGTGCCCCCTGCATACCTCTGCACCCCCAATCTCTTTGTCACTATTGTGTGCCCTCTCTCCCAACTGCATTCCACAGTTCCGTCTTTCGAAGTCTTGCAGCAGACAATATAAACCAAGCAAAGCATGCTGTGCTGCTGATGTGTCCGGCCAGGTGGTGAGGTCAGGTCGTGGTTTTGTGCCGGCTCCATGCAAAGATTGGAGTCTGGCTGCAGGCCCACCCGCAGTCTCCTCAACAAATGAAAGCAACGCCGCGGCTTCAGCGTCGGGCCACCATGGTGACCAAAATACACAGGTAGGAAAGGAATATGTGTGTGTGCCGCCGTTCCCACACGACCGGAGGAGCACGATCGTTTTTAAATGTACATGAAGCACATCTTATCAAGAATTTTGTAAGTAGGATTTTATGGGAATAAAGCTGCTTTGTTTACAGTCTACACTTAGTACTATCCTTCTTGTATTTGCATGGTGATGCCGCCCTTATGATCCTGGTGTGATGTGAGATGGCCACCACTTCATTTACTTTGAAGTAGGATTCAGGAGAGCTCATTGATCCCATGCTGGGAAAAGTGCTTTGGACCCTCTAGTGAAACTGGGGTCTGAACTGGAGGTGAGCGCATAGGATAGCTGGTGGAGGAATTCACATATGTGGAATAGAGACACCTGTGGACTATTTTGCATGCACCTCTACATTGGACTATATTGTGCACTATTCTTTTTAGATTATTGACCATTTTATGCTGCGCTGCATCTTATTTGTTTGTATGGTATATTCAGGGAGTGTGACTACCTTGATGTTCAGCTTGCAGTTTATTTAATCAAGGTTTTATCTAGGCAGCGCTGATTGCTTTTCTATTTTGTCCGGCCAGAAGCCAGCCCAGACACCCCCAGTGAATAAGCGGCGCTGGCTTGAGTGACACCCCTAACTGGTGCCGGCCTGGCACCCCCCCAATGTCCCCCCAATGTGTGGCAACTGCGGCTGACTGCCCCTCGCCCACCCCCTGGTTGGTACGCCACTGCAACTGAGGCTGCATGAGGGACAAAGGGATTTGGTCTCAGTCCCTCCAAATGAGAGACAGTTGCTGTAGGCACAGTAACATATCAAGAAATGCTCTATCATTTTTCAGGAGAAATTCAAGACAAAATGTATATTATGAGGGTACTGAGGCACAATTAACTTTTTTTTTTCTAAACGCTAAATATTCCCTATAACACTAAAAAGGTTTTTGCCAGGGATTTGTGTTCCATGAAACAAGCTGCTTACAATTTGACCTAAAGTTCTGTGCAAACTTCTGGTAAAGGCACTGTATTGCCCTCCTAGTGTAGAGTAGGATGATAGGTAGATATAGTTTAGCTCCTCTGTAATCAGTGGAGCAGGGGTTGATTGTTTAGGTCTGCTCAGTGTCTCACAGACTACTGCTCTGTTACTTACCTTTGTCTTGTAGAGAATTCTAGAATCATAGTGGGAGGAAGAAAAGGGCATGCGACCTAAATATTTACGGGACCCCAGACAATTCCCTAGGAGGTGTGTGCAAAAGTTGGAGGAAGAGTTTATAAATGCTCTGAGACCTGAGGCAAGAGTGCACTGTTCCTGATTCAAGTCCTGCAGGAGGAGACCCCTGGCGCAGGGGCCTAGAGGAAGCCTTGAGGAAGACACCGGAAGTCCCAGCTAGGCTTAGATGAGGGGCATATTTGCAGATCCATGTCCAAGAATCCAGTTGGGCCTAAAGAAGCTCACTGGAAAGAGCTAGGAGAAAGTTGGTGGGCAAGAGTCCAGCTGTCCTATGGTGGTGTGAGTCTACATCTCCATCACTAGGAAGAGTCTGGTGGATATCTGCAGGAGGCAACCGATGATTCTGTGGCTGAGTGAGTAGAATACCTCCAGTGCTGAAGGAAAGTGACTGTGCGTAGCTTTTAACTCTTGACGGAGTACAGGTCACCAACAGCAGAGAGATCCCATGGGACATTCAACAGTTTTGTGCAGTGCAGCCAGAAATTGAGGATTCCTCAAATTATCCAGTTTTACAGCTTTTGGAGTATTCCATGCTCCCTCCCCCTATCCTAGTTCATCGTTCTCAATAAAACCCTAAAAAGAACCCCTATACTGTTTTCGGAGCCAGTGGAAGAATGAAGAAAATGCTGCATGCCTGGCTGTGTGTGATGTAAGTAGGAAAATAGGACTGTAATCTCCAGCGACTAATACAGGGGTGCACTGCAGCAGTAAGGCGGGTTCATGGGGATAAGGAGTCTTGGAATTTTAGTGAGCAGTATAAACTTAGTACTGCAGCTCTGGCTGTATGAAAGAGGAATTTACTTTTTGACAGCTAGAAAGGTATTTTTTATTTAAATGCAAAGAGCATTAATACCTCAATTTGACTTTGTTTAGCCATGTATAATCCCCTCCACAGACACTCAGATTGGGAGAAGGTATGGCAGCTTAGGAGCCAATCATCTGTCCTGCTTTCACAGGTGCTGATAGGAGGAGGCATCAGAGAGATAACCTCATTAGTCTAATGCTGCTCGTTCACCGTCGAGTCAAAGGCTGGGCATAAGAAGGTGGCCTAGCATTGTTTTTACCTGCTGCAGAAAAAGTGAGTTCACCGAGCTGTCTGCGTGAATCTTAGAACTGGATGGACAGAAATAAGTAGACTATGGACAGAAGCAGGTAAGACATCTGTATACTGTATGTATTTTTATTCTGATTGTAGATCTACAGCAGCAGTTTATTTGAGCTCTGATCTTAGACTAAAAATGTGAGCTAGAATGTGATTGGCTGCTAAAAGCATCTCCAAATTTCCGTTTCCACAAAATATCACCATGGGACGTATTCAGTAATGTAGATCCAACAGCAATGATGATGTGTAATATGTGTTGTTAACCTGCAATAGCCAATCAAGCTTAAAGCAAAACTCCAAAAAAAGAAAAATAATAGCCCATTAAGGTAAAAAATAAAAAGTAGCTTTTCCTGAAGAACTTACCTAAAATATGTAGTTGAATAAGGGAAGGAATGGTCAGCACTCAGGATGCCATCCAAAAAATAGTATTCCTTTTTTGAAAAAACGTATACAAAGCTGTAAAAACAGCCTACACGTTTCCAACATTAGTCCTTAGTCATCAGCATTGTATATGCTTTTTCAATAAAAGAATACTAATTTTGGGATGGCATTCTGAGTGCCGACCATCTCTTTCCTTATTCTGGTGTGTTGGAGGTGTTGGCAGCCTCGAGGTCTGAGCATCAGGTGGAACTATTATGTGGGAAGGTTGTAGCGCCTATACACCTATTTTTGCTAAAATCTGTAGTTGTCCCCATGCAGTACTTATTTATCACCACTAGATGTCATTGGTTTTCGGGGGTGAATGACAGCCAGTGTCTTTCAACCCATTTCCTCTGAGCTTAGGCTGTCATGGACCCACCCCCTGGTGCGATGTAATCATGCTGCCTGGGCTTAGGGTGTTCCTGCCCTGCACAGTGCTCACCTGTCATCAAGTGATTTTGGGGGAAGAGGAGGGACCTGTGACAACATCGGACTGAAGGTGCTTAAAAAAACATAAATATATTTAGTTATTTTAAAATGAGGGTGGTGAGGGCAAACAAAACTAGACTTCTGCTTTTAAAACTATTTTTATTGAAATCTGGTTGGTTGCTGTTGAGCTCTTTGGACAGAATAGACATTGGATGCCTTTACATTGCACAGACTGTTGTCTACAAAGCTGAAGGTCACTGAGCGAGATATTTTATGTTTTATGCACAGTGCCTTCATTTCCCTTGATCTGCACATAAAGACTCCAGCGATTAAAACATAATCAATTTGCGCTGCATTGTCATTTTTAATGCTCGACAGGTAATGCATCATTTACCATGAACACAACATTTTTTATTGATTTGGGCTCGCATCACCTTTTCACAAGGTGAGATTCTCCACAGGCTTCCTCTAAATGTTAATAGATGTGTGTATTAATGAAGCAATGTTTCCTGGAACAGCAACTGTGAAACCAATGCATGTAAGCAGGAACATCTTCCCAAAGGTATAACACTTTAACTAATTATATATCTGTATATATATAAAACTTAGGCCTCATTCTCATGGTATTTTAGTGCCAGCTGCATCAAGAACCCAGCAGATACTTGTGGTTGGATTCACAGGCAGTTGGGGACAATTGCAGCTGCTTAGCCTATTCATAAAAATGGCAAACAGACAGTGGCCGCAGCTGTCTGCTGGTGTTCGGATGCAATCACACATGGTGCAATTACCTGTGGTTAGGGACAAATGATCACCCCGGATGCAAACAGCGATCATCTGTCTCTACATGGAAGTGATCGCTTTGTGTGTGTGATTAAATCCGAACACCAGCAGACAGCTGCCATTTATACAGGCTGAGGGACTGCAAGTAACAGCATTCACCTATGAACCCAGCCTCAGGAATCTGCTGAATTCCTGCTGTAGACAGCACTAAAATACAGGGTAAATGAGGCCATAAAGCAGAACTGAAGTAACAAACAGCGAGTAGGCAGGCTTTTTTTGCAGAAAAGACTTATGAAATGTCTCTTCTGCTATAAAATGCCCCTACCTGCCTGCTTGCTGTCCTCTCCGGTGCTGTAAACTGAGCTGCGCATGCACAGCTTACAGCACCAGGCCGGTCTCTGTGTGCCAGAATGACTTCCTCCTGCTAATGCACAGAAGTGATGTCATCCCACGCTGGCCAATGAAGATAGCCGTACGTAAATGGGCAGACAAGAACATGCCAGCAAGGGACCATTGGAAAGGTATTAACCCCCTCAGTTCCATTGAACTGGATGACTTTTTGTTTGCATTAACACAGTCAGGGTAATTCCTTAGGAGTGTCTAAGACAACAACAAGGAGAGGCGAACCTGATGGGACACCCCAACTGCAACAACACTGGTTTCAAGGAGGCTGCAGGCTGCGAGCCGGCAGCGTCCTTAAAGCCATGCTCCACCCAAAAAGGGAAGCTCCGCTTATCTGTCTCCTCCCCACCTCCGGTGCCACATTTGGCACCTATTGGTGGGGGGGGTACCTGGTTTGGACAGGTAGCAGCTCCCACTTCTGGGCCAGGCGAGGTCACTGGGAAGTTTGGCCCCCCTCCTCCTTCCCTTGCCGACGAGCCATTGCAAAAGCGCCGTGCGCGTGTTGCGCATGCACAGTAGGGAATCAGCTGTGAAGCCGCAAGGCTTCACTGCCGGCTCCCCTTAGAAGCAATTGCGGTGGCATCACCCGAGAAAAATCGGCTGGGGTGCCGCCATTGCTGGATTCCCTGGACAGGTAAGTGTCCTTCTATTACAAGTCAACATCTACAGTATTTGTGGCTGCTGATTTTTATTTTTTTCTGATGGATGCGTTTTTTGATGCTTTTTGGATTTTGCAGAAATGCAGGGAATTTTTTTTAACATGTGTTCCTATGGAACACATTCACATCAATGCCTTTTTACTGCGATTTTGCAGCGATTTGCGTTGTTTTTTTAAGCTGTACATTCACTGTATATAGCTGGTTGCTAAGGAGTGGGCTGGGAAACCGCATCCTTAACAACTGACGAGTCATCAGCTGTCAGCGAGATTCCCGGCTGAAAGCTGAATACAGAGAAACAAATTGCCTGCAAAAAAAAAAAATTGTGAAAAAAAAAATGATGTGGGGTCCCCCCAGGTCCATACCAGGCCCTTTGGGTCTGGCATGGATTCTGAGGGGACCCCCCCATGCCAAAAGTTTTTTAAAATATGGCGTGGGGTCCCCCCCAAAATCCGTACTAGACCCTTATCCGAGCATGCAGCCCGGCAGGTTAGGAAAGGGAGGGGACAAGCGAGCGCTCTCCCCCTCCTGAACCATACCAGACTGCATGCCCTCAACATGGGGAAGTGGGTGCTCTGAGGCAGGAGGGGCTTTGTGTTCTCCCACCCCAAAGCACCTTGCCCCCATGTTGATGGGGACAAGGGCCTCTTCCTGACAACCCTGTCCAGTGGTTGTCGGGGTCTGCGGGCGGGGGGCTTATTGGAATCCAGAAGATCCCAGCCTCCCCTCCACCGCCAGGAGAATGATGGGTTCTTGATGTCAGGGTCTCCAGATGACATCACCATATGGCCACGCCCCATAGTTATCTTATTCTTGACATCGACGCGTGCAGATAGTGGGGCAGCATCGGAGGAGGGACGTCGGTGGGAGTAGCGGCGGAGGAAAAGAACACCGGACAAAGAAGACAGGAGAAGGAGAAGCCAGGAGGAAGAAGCAGGCGAAAGAGAAGCCCGGAGGAAGAAGCGGGAGAAGGAGAATCCCGGAGGAGGAAGAAGCCGGAGAGGGAGAAGCAGGCAAAGGTGAAGCCCAGAGGAGGAAGAAGCGGGAGAAGGAGAAGCCCAGAGGAGGAAGAAGCTGGGGAAGGAGAAGACATTTTTAATTAAGGACTTGTCAAAAATTGTCTATTGTCTTTTGTCACACTACACTACTTTTTTTTGGTGAATGGGTAGGGGTACAGTTTACCCCATTACTCATTCACATAGGAGGAGAGGCCAGGATCTGGGGGTCCCCTTGTTAAAGGGGGCTTCTGGATTCCGATAAGCCCCCCCCGCCCACAGACTCCGACAGGGTTGTCGGGAAGAGGCATTTGTCCCCATCAACATGGGGGCAAGGTGCTTTGGGCTGCCCCAGAACACCCCCCCATGTTGAGGGTATGTGGCCTGGTATGGTTCATGGGGGTGGTGGGCGCTCGCTCGTCCCCTCCCTTTCCTGACTTGCCGGGCTGCATGCTCGGATAAGGGTCTGGTATGGATTTTGGCGGCAATTCTTTGTTCTACATTCAGCTGTCTGACAGCTGAAGACTCATCGGTTGTTAAGGATGCGGCGGTTGGCTTCCAGGTCCGCTCCTTAGCAACCAGCTATATACAATGAATGTATAGCTAAAAAAATATACAAATCGCAAAATGCAAATCGCTGCAAAATCATGGTTAAAAAACGTGGCAATCATTGCAAAAAGCACTGCAGAAATGCTCAAAAGCAACATGTATAGATGTGAATTGAGCCAAGGGCCATATTGCCAGAAAACTGTCAGTAGGGATTTATTAAAGCTCTCTTTATCCACTTCCTGTCTACATCCACTTGCCTCATTGTAAGCTCTTTATCCTTGCTCTGAATCTGCTTTGTGATTCAACGTTGAAAATGGTGGACCAGGCGTGCGCAAATTACCTTAGGTCATATATAACCTTAATGGCTGGACTCCGTTGGATTTAAAAATAATAATTGTAATTTAAAGGAGGTACAAAAAAAGATACAAATATAAACAATGTATCCATAAAATGAATGGTAAAGTAAAATAATGGAAAATAAATGTGCAAAATTATGAAGGCCCCTTTCACGCGATCGGACCAATCGTGTCCACCTGTCCGTTTTTCAGGCGGACTCGATCGGGCCACCCATTGACCTCTATGTGGAGGCAGTTTGCAGCAGATATGCATTCGACCCAACAAAATCCGCTGAAAACAGACGTATGACAATACGTTTGCCATCCGTCCAGTAGGTCGGATCGGATGAAAATGGACAGGCTGTCCGTTTTCATCCGATCTCCCCATAGAGGAGAGCGGGGCTCTGACAGGTCCGTCTCTGCACAGTGAGCAGAGATGGACTTGTCATCTGCCTGCTCAGCGGGGATCAACTGAGCGATACTCGCTGAGCAAGCAGAGTCTGTCAAAATTAATCTGTCCCATGTGAAAGGGGCCTAAGACCACTTACATCTACATAGTAAGCTCTTAGCTACAGGCAGCTTTTACAGTATGGAGCTAAATCACAATGAGCATGCCACTGTATAAAGCAAAAAGGCATTACACTGAATGTACAGAACGCCTCGCTCCCCACTCCCTACCAGTACATACCCCCTCTTCAGTACAGATTCCCCTCCTGTACAGCCCCCTACTCTCCCCACCAGTGCAGACCCCCCATTCTAGTACAGACCTCCTCCCACCCCACCAGTACAGACACCCCTTCAAGTACAGAGCTCCTCCCCCCTACTAGTACAGACCTCCTTCCTTCTCACTAGTCTGATTTCAACCCAAATTTTGGGCTGAATTTGGACCTGAAATAAACCAAAAGATGCACACGGCTCCTGTGCAATTCGCACCGGAGCCGCTGCGGAGATGTGTGAACCAGATCCATAGAGAGCCGGTCACATCTGCTATGCGAATTGGATGTGGGGAAATCCACATCCAATTCACATAGGTGTGAGCCCAGCCTAAAAGTTCTATAAGTTTAGGTATATTGTTTTGGAGTCAGCAGAGAGTGCTTCAGTCTTCTACAGAGAGGCCACTGCTTTCGCACAGAGAGCAAGGGTCTTTATAGCTTGCTGGCAGGGGACAGGCTTTTCTACTCAGGCTGTGATGGCTTTCTAAACACACTCAACAGTAGACTTACACACCTTGTGTTTTGATGAAGTTGGAAAATATTTAAGGAATTTAAACTAAACCTTTGGTTGGGCTTGAAGTTTGTGATTGGCTGATGACTACCTACCCAGAACATTGGCTGTGCGCTGCAGAATTCCTGAGACGTCTTCTGAATCTTCATTAGCTGAGAGACCCGCATATGGACATTTCAGTGAAGCATTATGGAGATTCTTCTCGGCATCCGGGCAGCTTTAAAAGAAAGAGTAACATGTCAGAAGAGGATGAGATACGAGCCCACTGTCTCCTAGTGCCTAACCTTATGAACGCCTTTTCTCTCATTAAATTGTTAGCAAATCCCTAATTAGCACATAGCGCTTAGGCAAATCATTTCACACATGGAGCTGCTGTATATCACCAGGAGAATTATCAGCTTGTATCACTAGTGCTAATTTACTGCATCATTAGGAGACTGAATATTGAAAAGTGAAGAGACATGTTTGAGTAACAGCTTTGCCCCAGGAAGCAGAAAATGAGAATTTTTCGGTATATTGATTGTATAAATCATAACTGTTTACTGGACAGTTGATGTAAGGATCCCCTTATTCACATGTGAATAGACAGTATAGTAGTATATAAATCTGTACGAATGTAGCATTTTTTAATCATATATACAAGTCACAAATGAATTCAGCTCCGTATTTATTACATTATTTTTAAAGCTGAAAATGTTTGTTTTTCATTTTGGATAGAGAGAGCAAGCTTAAAGTATATGTACAGTGAGGGAAAAAAGTATTGGATCCCCTGCTGATTTTGTACGTTTGCCCACTGACAAATAATGATCAGTCTATAATTTTATTGGGAACTTTATTTTAACACTGAGAGACGCTGTCCAGAAAAACGCATTTCAAAAAAATTATAAATTGATATGCATTTTAATGAGTGAAATAAGTATTTGATCCCCTATCAATCAGCAAGATTTCTGGCTCCCAGGTGTCTTCTATACAGGTAACAAGCTGAGATTAGGAGCACTCTCTTAACCACCTCCCGACCGCGCCATAGCCGAATGACGGCTACAGCGCGGCCCTAAAATGACGGGAGGCCGTCAATAGACGTCCTCCCATTCGGCTCGCGCTTGGTGCGCTCCCGTCGGCGCCAGCTCCGCCGCACACCCCGTGAGCGTACCCGCAGGTCCGGCGGACCCGATGTCCGCCGGAGACCCGCGATCTCCTTACAGAGAGGGGGAATTAACCACCTCCCGTCCGTGCCATAGCCGAATGACAGCTACAGCGCGGCCCTAAAAGGCCAAGAGGCTGTCAATAAACGTCCTCCCATTCGGCTCGCGCTGGGCACGCTCCCGTGAGCGTGCCCGCGGGTCCGGCGGACATCCCACAATCTCCTTACAGAGAGGAGGAACGGGGAACCGCCGTGTTTACTTCGGCAGTTCCCCGTTCCTCCTCAGGCCGCCTGTAGCCCAGGCGGCCTGGACGCCCATGCGAGTGCCCCACACGCCGCCTCGACCGCGGCTGCCCTCGCGTGGTTCGCGCTCGGCTTACCCTCCTGCAGATAACTGCCGGAGGGCAGTAAAATCCCGGCGCGACATCGGCAGTAAGCCGATACCGCGCCA
>BLSH010086440.1:1176878-1187534 GCA_018402905.1 Glandirana rugosa
TCCCCCCTACTAGTACAGACCTCCTTCCTACTCACTAGTTAACCCCCCCCCCCCAAGTACAGGCCCCCTACCTTCCCACCTGTACAGAACCCCCCAGCAGTACAGCTGCCCTCCCTCCTCACCAGTTCAGAGCCCCCCTCCCTCCAGTACACCTCAGCTCTTTCGCTTTTTCAATAGAGAGATGCTGGGCAGGAGGCCACAGTCTGAATAGAAAAGCCTGTCCTCTGCCAGCATGCTTTAAAGCGGTTGTCTACCCAAAAAAGTGTTTTTTACCTACAGGCAAGCCTATAATAAGGCTTACCTGTAGGTAAAATGAATATCTCCTAAACCTGTAAGGTTTAGGAGATATTCCAGTTGCAATGCAGCCGGCGCCGGATCCTGCCGGAAAGTCCACTCACAGCGCCGGAGCCGCGAACCCGGAAGAAGCCACACTGCAAAGATGTCTGCTCCCTCTGCGGGAGCTTCGTTCTGAGGTAAGTATTTCATAATGAGTAGTATGCGGTGCATACTAGCTCATTATGCCTTTGCCTTGCAGGTTATTGGGTTTTTTTTCCCTTGGGTAGACAACCGCTGTAAGGAAGGACCTCCTCTCTATATGGAATCTGTATTCTCCCTGCAGAGGTCCAATACATTCCCCAACTGAATTAAAGCTAGGGCTGTCCCCTGACAACATACATGCCCCCTGCTGACCATTAGCTCTGCAATCAGCACAGCACACGCTCCCCACTAATTGGAAAGCTCTAGCTCTGACACAGCAAAGAGTGGTTCAATGGTTTGAGCTACTGTTGGGTGCCCATATGGGGAAGCCTTGCTGTGTGGAATCCATCTCACCAGAGCTATTGAGTTTGTTTGAAGTTTTCCTTCATCTGACTGGAAGTCTAAGGCTGGGTTCACACTAGAGAACGCAGATGCTCACAGCAGGGGTCCGGTGTGTCTCCATTCACTGTTTAAGGTCTGATTTCAGCCCAAATTTTGGGCTGAATTTGGACCTGAAACAAACCAAAAGACGCACAGGGCTCCTGTGCAATTTGCACTGGAGCTGCTGCGGAGATGTGTGAACCAGATCCATAGAGAGCCGGTCACATCTCCTGCTATGCGAATTGGATGTGGGGAAATCCACATCCAATTCACATAGGTGTGAACCCAGCCTAAAAGTTCTAAAAGTTTAGGTATATTGTTTTGGAGTCAGCAGAGAGTGCTTCAGTCTGCTACAGAGAGGCCACTGCTTTCGCACAGAGAGCAAGGGTCTTTATAGCTTGCTGGCAGGGGACAGGCTTTTCTACTCAGGCTGTGATGGCTTTCTAAACACACTCAACAGTAGACTTGCACACCTTGTGTTTTGATGAAATTGGGAAATATTTAACTAATTTAAACTAAACCTTTGGTTGGGCTTGAAGTTTGTGATTGGCTGATGACTACCTACCCAGAACGTTGGCTGTGCGCTGCAGAATTCCTGAGACGTCTTCTGAATCTTCATTAGCCGAGAGACCCGCATATGGACATTTCAGTGAAGCATTATGGAGATTCTTCTCGGCATCCGGGCAGCTTTAAAAGAAAGAGTAACATGTCAGAAGAGGATGAGATACGAGCCACTGTCTCCTAGTGCCTAACCTTATGAACGTCTTTTCTCTCATTAAATTGTTAGCAAATCCCTAATTAGCACATAGCGCTTAGGCAAATCATTTCACACATGGAGCTGCTGTATATCACCAGGAGAATTATCAGCTTGTATCACTAGTGCTAATTTACTGCATCATTAGGAGACTGAATATTGAAAAGTGAAGAGACATGTTTGAGTAACAGCTTTGCCCCAGGAAGCAGAAAATGAGAATTTTTCGGTATATTGTATAAATCATAACTGTTTACTGGACAGTTGATGTAAGGATCCCCTTATTCACATGTGAATAGACAGTATAGTAGTATATAAATCTGTACGAATGTAGCATTTTTTAATCATATATACAAGTCACAAATGAATTCAGCTCCGTATTTATTGCATTATTTTTAAAGCTGAAAATGTTTGTTTTTCATTTTGGATAGAGAAAGCAAGCTTAAAGTATATGTACAGTGAGAGGAAAAAAGTATTGGATCCCCTGCTGATTTTGTACGTTTGCCCACTGACAAATAATGATCAGTCTATAATTTTATTGGGAACTTTATTTTAACACTGAGAGACGCTGTCCAGAAAAACGCATTTCAAAAAAATTATAAATTGATATGCATTTTAATGAGTGAAATAAGTATTTGATCCCCTATCAATCAGTAAGATTTCTGGCTCCCAGGTGTCTTCTATACAGGTAACAAGCTGAGATTAGGAGCACTCTCTTAACTACCTCCCGACCGCGCCATAGCCGAATGACGGCTACAGCGCGGCCCTAAAATGACGGGAGGCCGTCAATAGACGTCCTCCCATTCGGCTCGCGCTGGGTGCGCTCCCGTCGGCGCCAGCGGCGCACATGCCGCCGCATGCCCCGTGAGCTTGCCCGCAGGTCCGGCGGACCCGATGTCCACCGGAGACCCGCGATCGCCTTACAGAGAGGAGGAACGGGGAATTAACCACCTCCCTTCCGTGCCATAGCCGAATGACAGCTACAGCGCGGCCCTAAAAGGCTGGGAGGCCGTCAATAGACGTCCTCCCATTCGGCTCGTGCTGGGCGCGCTCCCGTGAGCGTGCCCGCGGGTCCGGCGGACATCCCGCAATCTCCTTACAGAGAGGAGGAACGGGGAACCGCCGTGTTTACTTCGGCGGTTCCCCGTTCCTCCTCTCTGTAAGGGGGGCATGCCAGATCTACTGATCCCCGTCACTGATTAGTTAGATCTGTCATGTCCCTGCCAACCCCACCCCCCCACAGTTAGAACACACCCAGGGAACACTTTTAACCCCTTCACTGCCAATGACATTTATACAGTAATCAGTGGACATTTAAATTTCTGATCGCTGTATAAATGTCATTGGTCCCAAAAAAGTGTCAAAAACGTCCAACATGTCCGCCCCAATATCGCAGTCCCGATAAAAATCACAGATCGCCGCCATTACCAGTAAAAAAAAAAATAATAATAAAAAGCCATAAATCAATGTCCATAGTTTGTAGTCGCTATAACTTTTGCGCAACCCAATCAATGAATGCCGATTGCGATTTTTTTTACCAAAAATATGAGGAAGAATATATATCGGCCTAAACTGATGAATAAATTAGTTTTTTTATTTTTGGATATTTATTATAGCAAAAAGTAAAAAATATTGTTCTTTTTTTCAAAATTGTCGCTCTTTTTTTGTTTATAGCGGCGATCAGAAATGACACAGAGGGTATTAAATACCACCAAAAGAAAGCTCTATTTGTGGGGAAAAAAGGACGCCAATTTTGTTTGGGTACAACGTCGCACGACCGCGCAATTGTCATTCAAAGAGCGACAGCGCTGAAAACTGAAAATTGATCCGGGCAGGAGGGGGTTTAAGTGCCCAGTAAGGAAGTGGTTAAAGGGAGTGCTTCTAATCTCAGCTTGTTACCTGTATAAAAGACACCTGTCCACAGAAGCAATCAGATACCAATCTCTCCACCATGGCCAAGACCAAAGAGCTGTCCAAGGATGTCAGGGACAAGATTGTAGACCTACACAAGGCTGGAATGGGCTACAAGACCATCGCCAAGCAGCTTGGTGAGAGGATGACAACAGTTGGTGCGATTATTCGCAAATGGAAGAAACACAAAATAACTGTCAATCTCCCTCGGTCTGGGGCTCCATACAAGGTCTCACCTCGTGGAGTTTCAATGATTATGAGAACGGTGAGGAATCAGCCCAAAACTACATGGGAGAATCTTGTCAATGATCTCAAGGCAGCTGGGACCATAGTCACCAAGAAAACAATTGGTAACACACTACGCCGTAAAGGACTGAAATCCTGTAGCACCCGCAAGGTCTCCCTGCTCAAGAAAGCACATGTACAGACCGTCTGAAGGTTGCTAATGAACATCTGAATGATTCAGAGGAGAACTGGGTGAAAGTGTTGTTGTCAGATGAGACCAAAATCAAGCTCTGTGGCATCCACTCAACTCGCCGTGTTTGGAGGAGGAGGAATGCTGCCTATGACCCCAAGAACACCATCCCCACCATCAAACATGGAGGTGGAAACATTATGCTTTGGGGGTGTTTTTCTGCTAAGGGGACAGGACAACTTCACCGCATCAAAGGGACCATGTACCGTCAAATCTGTGAACCTCCTTCCCTCAGCCAGGGCATTGAAAATGGGTAGTGGATGGGTATTTCAGGCATGACAATGACCCAAAACACACAGTCAGTGCAACAAAGGAGTGGCTCAAGAAGAAGCACATTAAGGTCTTGGAGTGACCTACCCAGTCTCCAGACCTTAATCCCATAGGAAATATGAGGAGGGAGCTGAAGGTTACAGTTATGAAACATCCGCCTCGAAACCTTAATAACTTGAGGAGGATCTGCAGAGAGGAGTGAGACAAAATCCCTCCTGAGATGTGTGCAAACCTGGTAGCCAACTACAAGAAACGTCTGATCTCTGTGATTGCCAACAAGGGTTTTGCCGCCAAGTACTAAGTCATGTTTTGCGAAGGGGTCAAATACTTATTTCACTCATTAAAATGCAAATCAATAACTTTTTTGAAATGTGGTTTTCTGGATTTGTTTTTGTTGTTATTCTGTCTCTCACTGGTAAAATAAACCTACAATTAAAATTATAGACTCATCATTCCTTTTTCAGTGGGCGAACATACAAAATCAGCAGGGGATGAAATACAGTGATGCCTCGGTTCACAAACTTAATTTCGCGAACCGAATTGGTTGTGAATCGAGGCAAATTTTCCCATAGGGTTCAATGTAAATCAGGTTAATCCATTCTGATTTTTTTTTGTTTATATATACAGTAAAATTATGAAATTTATGTACAAAAACAGATTTTAAACATTTATTACATACAGTCTTTTACATTAAGCTGACCTCTTGCATGTGTACATCTAAAAAGAAAAAAAAACTAAAGCTCCTCTTTAATCCTTGTTTGAAACAATCCCAAACCCCAATTTAAATTTCTAATCTAGGGGCCAGAAAACAGCACTGTGCATCCAGGAAAAGATCATTTGAGGGCATGATAAAGTTGGAGAATTCATATGAACAATTTTTCCATGATTCCCAATCAAGTGAGCCCACCCTCATGGTAGTCAGGGGCAGTGGCGGCTGGTGAAATTTTAGGATGGGGGGGGCAGACTCCACCCTTCCTTTTTGACCCCTCCCACTTCTCACCCCACCCCTTATGTATTCCACCCCTTGTGTCAGGAGTATACAGCCCAGCATTGCCAGATAGGGTATACAGCATTACCAGATAGTGTATGCAGCATCACCAGATAGAGTATACAGCATCACCAGAAAGAGTACACAGAATCACCAGATATAGTGTATACAGCATCACCAGATAGGGTATACAGTATACAGCATCACCAGATAGAGTATACAGCATCACCAGATAGAGTATACAGTATACAGCATCACCAGATAGAGTATACAGTATACAGTATACAGCATCGTCATATAGAGCAGGGATATGCAATTAGCGGACCTCCAGCTGTGACAGAACTACAAGTCCCATGAGGCATAGCAAGACTCTGATAGCCACAACCATGACACCCAGAGGCAGAGGCATGATGGGACTTGTCGTTTTGAAACAGCTGGAGGTCCACTAATTGCATATCCTTGATATAGAGTATACAGCATCACCAGATAGAGTATACAGTATACAGCATCACCAGAGTATACAGTATACAGCATCACCAGATAGGGTATACAGTATCACCAGATAGAGTATACAGCATCACCAGATAGAGTATACCGTATCACCAGATAGAGTATACAGTACACAGCATCATCATATAAAGTATACAGCATCACCAGATAGGGTATACAGTATCACCAGATAGAGTATACAGCATCACCAGGTAGAGTATACAGTACACAGCATCATCATATAAAGTATACAGCATCACCAGATAAAGTATACCACTGTACATTGAGGACAATTAAATGATATTGACCGGGGCTGCTGAAGGATGATTATAAGGAAGGAGGCTGTAAATTGCCTTGCTTGAAGTTGTACTGACATCATCATTCATACCCTAGATTAGTGTGTGCAGAGCGGAGGGGAGCTGGCAGGCCGCGGCCACATACAGACTGAGGCTGAGCTAGGTAGAAGCCTGCCTGGAGGAGAGAGGCAGTCAGGCAGACTGACACACAGCAGGCTGACACACGGGGCTCACGGCGGGGTTTACATACCTTAGCCAGCTGCTCAGCTCAGGATAGTGAGTCAGTCAGAGAGGGACTCAGGCAGCCTTCACATCTCCACAGTGCACAAGTTTGCTCTGGTGTCGCACTCTCCCTCCACTTACTCCAGCCACCCACAGTGAGCGTAGAAAGCGGAAGTGATGCCGCGGCTCAGAGTGAAAGCACCGCCCATGTTACGGGAGTGCCAATGAAGACTTTGTGGCGATGTGCAGTGCGCCACAAAGTAGTCCAAAACAGTGCCAATGAAGTGTCTCGTCTGCAAGCACTTGGTCGCATAGACGTCACGCTTCCCATAGTGCACTGTGTCCGGCACCCGGCCCGAACACAGTGCACTTAAAGGACTTTTTTTTTTAAAGGGTCCTTTTTTTGTGGCTAGCACTGGGGGGGGGGGGGGCACTGGTCATGGGGCAGAAACCCCTATCTTAATGGACAGGTTCATCTTACCACTGCTCTTCCAAATATGAACATGTCAGAGCAGGGAAGTTGGCCACGGCTCGTGTCCGTGAACTGGAGCAAATTTTTGTGAACTCTTCTGTTCGTGAACCGAGTTGTTCGTGAACAGAAGCGTTTGTGAACCGAGGTATCGCTGTAATTTTGTCCCTCACTGTAAACCCTCACTTTGTAAAACAACCCATTCAGTTTAAAGTGGTTGTAAACCCTCACATATACTGTACCCAGTAAAGTAACTGGCCCCAGGTGATACACAGAGATTGAAAAGGAGGCAGAGAGTTGAAGTTACACTCTGCAGAACTCAATGAGGAGAGCTCTGAGAGCTGATTGGAGGGAAGGGACACATCCCCCTTCACACAACACACAGGAACAGAGCTGTGGCTGTCAATCAGCTGGAGCTCCCTCCCCTGTCACCTTTTTTCTCTTGGTGTCAGGAAAACTTGCCAGAAGTAACGAAGCAGCAAACAAAAGTGACACTTAGTGCTCTTAATTGAGACAAGTATACATTATAGAGCTATGTGCTTTGTTCATATTTCATGTCTGAGGTTTACAACCTCTTTAAAATAGAAATGAAAGGGAAAACATTTGTGCATAGATATAAAAAAAAAAAAAAAAAATTGTTTTTGCCCCTTTTATATAAGTGATCTCATACCCTCTGTTTTCAGCTGCATAAGAGCCAGGGGAGGAGAAACAGCAGCACACTGTTTGTGGCAAGGGAGTTGTGGCATTACCCCCCTGGCAGTCCGTCTCCCACAGCAATAGGAGCAGATCAGCGACCATGATAGGTGCACAGCGTGACCCCATTCCATTATTTATTAGTTAGTGGAGGTACGCTGGACAGGTGAAGAGGGCATCGGCTCTGCATGTCCCTCCTGAATGCAACAAGTGACTGTAGTGGTGTACATTGACATGGGGCTCAAGAGAGTTAACTAAAGTTCACTCATCTGTTAAAGTGTACATGGTGTATGGCTATCTTTGGGTCAGAGATCTGCCTTAAGGTTGAGTTATCCCTGAAAGTGACCTCCACCCTATCATAGGGAATTGGCAAGCATGGCACAAGCAAAGGTACCCCATGTGCAAGGCAACCTGTTCTTGGTGCCCAGTGTAGCCCAGAAGAACCCCCCCCCCCCCGGGGTAAGCCTCTCATGTGCCCCACACCCGCGAGAAGGGGAATATGGAGGAGGTACCACCCACCTACCCTAAAAGTTTTTAATAGGAAAGTAGAGGGACCGGCAGGATCATCAGGGATTTTACAAAAAGAAAGCAATACAAAGAGAACAGGATACTTTCTCATACAAGTACATGGTAGAGCAGGCACATATCAGGAATATGAAATACTGGGTTTACATATTCTTTAAGGGTTATTTTTTTGCAGCTCTTCCCGATAGGAGGATTTTCTTACACTTCCTGTTCTGGAGAGACAAAGAGAAATGACAAAAAAATTCTTTAAAGAGAATAGAATTCTCATTTTAATGAGACCTCATAGGAATAGGTCTCTCAACTGGACAATTTTCCCTTACTTCATGTTCTGGTAACAACTCAAAAAGTTGGGATTGGTCACCAGAACAACAAATAGAGGGGGTGGATTAGGGACACAGACAGCAATTAACCATTTGCCAACTGCCCCATAGCACATTTACTGCTACAGGGCGGCCGTGCTGCACAGGATTACGTGTGTGTGTCTGGGCAGAGTCTGGTAGAAGTTGTGTGGTAGTTTCCGGTGAGAAGTCTGAGGAGAATGGCAGTACCAGGAAGCGGCGGGGCCTGTATCGGTTTCGGGAGGATCCCTAATTGGAGGAGAGTTATGCCTCGTACAAACGGGACGACGATTGTATACAACAGGTCGTACTAACGACCGTTGTATGCGATATCGATTGTTCGTATGCGCGATTAGAACAGCCGAACATACGACGGTCGTACAAGGGGAGTTGTATGAGCAGACTAGAAAACTTGGTCGTACCAACAAGCTCTCATACGACCGTTGTATCGTGTGTACAGAGCAGTTGGTACAACAAGTTGTATTGTGCAAAACACGAAGTCAGGAACGGCTGGATGCTAATTACATGCACCTGAATGTTCTTCTGTGGTCGTACAATCGTGTAGTGCAGTCAGTATGCAAGTTACATTATGCAACATACGATTTGAGACGATCGTACGTACGATCGTCGTCCCGTGTGTACGAGGCTTAAGAAGGACTTAGACAGCACTGTAAGAGAGAGCTGTACATCCACTATCTGCAGCTACAGTCTTTACTTCATTTGCCTGGACATTACCCTAAAAAGAGGAGAGGAGTAGAGAGTGCCACTGAGTTAACAGATGCGTGGCTAGAATCATTGGGGTCTTCATCTAAGGTGAGAGGCTGGGGCACACCCTGTGTGGATTGCAGAAGGTGGAAGCATGCGTGATCACATCACCCAGATTAGATGACTTTTTTCTTGCACTTGGACACTTTACCTATACTATTTTTACTGCATTTTGCAGTTCTTTTTTTGCACACTTTGAGAGACGTATTTGCACCTTATTTGCACTTTCAGACTTTGGACTATTTTTTATATATTTTATTATTTGAAGTTTCATCATATTATTTGGAATATTACAGTGTATTTCTCTTTTCTATACGAATTTTTATGTTGAATTTATTTGTGCAAGCTTATGCACTTACCTTCACACACTTTGGGGTTGATTTACTAAAGCTGAAGAGTGCAAAAACCGGTGCAGCTTTGCATGCTAGCCAATCAGCTTCTAACCTCAGCTTGTTCAATCAAGCTTTGACAATAAAACCTCGAAGCTGATTGGTTTCTGTGTGGTTCTGCACCAAATTTTGCACTTTCAAGTTTTAGTAAATCAACCCCTTTGAATGGCATAATTTGCACATTTAAAATCTACACTAGACATGCACTTTAGATACTTTGGATCCCATTTACTGTTGAAACCAATATTGCACTGATTGGATTATGATGATGGATTTGTTCTTTATTGGTGTTCTTTGAATGGTGTATTTGCACTTATTTGAGTTAGTGCCACATTTATATACATTTCATTTATTTGTGGTGACCTTATTGATGTTGGATGTGGCTTGCATATTACTGCTGATTTAATTCTGGTGTGTGCATTAGTTATTTATTTAATATTAAAACCTGACATAGGTTCCAACCCTCTATCCAAAACTAAAAATAGAAAAAAAAAAGTATCTGGATTTGATATACTTGTCCCCTGTATTTCCTGTACAGCAGAGCTCAGAGTGGGGGGAAAGAGAAGCAACAAAAAAGTCAGTTGGTTGTGCTGTGCGGAAAGAAGCATGCTGATAGGATAAAACAGTGTTACAGAGAAATAACCGAATCAGACTGATGATTCCCTCTTTACTGTCTAGTCACAGACTTTTGAATTCACAAGTGTTACTTAAAGTGGTAGTAAACCCATCCATTTAACAGTTTAAAAAACAGTTATATTTCCAGCATGTGCCGGAAATGTAACACTCCCATTGGTTATCTAAGGATGAGGATGGTACTGCGCAGCCTATACCAGTGTGTAAGTAAAAGAACCTTGCCCCTAGTGGTTCTAGGATGTATTGCCACACTATTTCACTGTGACCATATCCGACGCGTCATGGTAGGAGTAGGAATCTATTGGTTACCCTCACAATGTAAAGGCCGTGTACGACCTTTATATTGACAAAAAATTTGACAATTTACCTACCCAAATGATGGTGAAATTCATTGTGAACACTTAAGTTTTCAGACACTGATCTGTCATTTCTCCCTTAGTAGTCAGACTAAGCCAATAAAGAGACATTGTGACAAAATAGGATAGTCGTACGAAGAAAGGCGTGTCGTGTTGGTTGACTGAAAAAACAACGAAGAGAAAGGGGGGTGAGACTCGAGACGACATGTCCTTTATGTCCCCTGTTCA